>JALIZH010002452.1:0-16748 GCA_030522465.1 Rhipicephalus appendiculatus
TACTTCTTCCATCGTCCTCGCGGCGATTGACATCCATATTGTGGTATGTTTCCGAAGCTGGGGTAGAGTGTACTAGAACAGGGGAGTGACCGGAACAAGCTTCAAAAAGTGAAGCCCTAACAGGGTAAATCCGCTTGCGGCGCGGCGATCGGTAGTCTGCAATGTGTCGTCATTTTAAGAGTTGCGCGCGGCTCCACCAAAGTGGTGCCGAGGTAGAATGCCTGCTTCCCTAAAAAAAAAGGCCCGGGCTCGAATCGCAGCTGTAGATGTTGAGTTTTCATTTTTAAATGCGAATGCATTTCTTAGTCGGGCTATGTCAGGCGGCGTTGTCCGCGGCGGTGTCCGCGCGCTGGCAGGTGTTATCTCTCCGCTCTCACTCCCTCTCCCATAGCAACAGCTGCGGGTGCGCGCGCTTATCCCTCGCCCCTAGCAACCGGATCATGTGGTGCGAGAGAGTGTAGGAGAGGGTAGGTGCAGCGCTTCGCCGCTCCTTCTCTCGCCGTTCGCTCTCTCCTCCCTGCGCCCCACTCTCTCGTGCGCTCGCGCCTCACTCGCGACCGTTCGCTGGCTGGGCGCCTCTCAAGGCGATGGCAGAAGTCGGTGAAGGCGAATTTACGCCATTAAAATTACTAAGCCGTGTACTCTCGGCGCAAGAAATTCATTCGCATTTCCTCACGATTCCCTTCGGGAAGGTCGGGGCATTTTTTTTCGTGTAACTTCTTATAGCTGTGTTGTTTTTTCTTGTTTCTTAAAACTAGCTGCAATTGGTACGT
Source organism: Rhipicephalus appendiculatus (assembly GCA_030522465.1). Taxonomy (NCBI): domain Eukaryota; kingdom Metazoa; phylum Arthropoda; class Arachnida; order Ixodida; family Ixodidae; genus Rhipicephalus; species Rhipicephalus appendiculatus. The sequence goes on from JALIZH010002452.1 coordinate 774, forward strand.
ATTGCCACAGAAAGTAACTGAAATGTGAAGTAAAATACAAGACATTTGATGGTGAACGTAATTATTTGCAGCGTCACCGCACGGCATTCAACAAACACTTAAATTATGGCCTCCGGGATTCCTCGTATTCGCAAATTTCTCGGAGCCAGACTTTACGTCTTTGTTGAATGCCGTGCGGTGGTGCTGCAAATAATTACGCTCAGAGTCAAATTTATTGTGCTTTACTTCACATTTCAAGTTACTTTGTGGCAATGCGTACCAGTTGAATCGAGATTTAAGAAACAAAGAAAAAACAATACAGCTCTAAGAAGTTACACTAAAGAATAAAAACTCAACATCTACAGTTGCGATTCGAACCCGGGCCTTTCGATTGGGAAGCGGTCATTCTACCTCTGCACCACTTTGGGGGAGCCGCGCGCAACTCATAAAAGGACGACGCATTGCAGACTACCGATCGCAGCGCCGCAAGCGGATGGACCCTCTTAGGGCTTCACTTTTTGTGCATTGATGCTGCGGCCGTTCCGAGCACTCCCCTGGTCTAGTACACTCTAGCTGGGGGCCACAAAGAAGAAGAAGCTTGACCGAAGTCTTGGGCGAAGCCGAGGCGCAGAAACTCAGGCGAGTAAGCGCCATTTTCGTGACGATGTAGCGAAGCTGTTTCAATGAGTATCACTCTGAAAAATAGGACGTTAGTTCACATTTTGTCTACTCTAGTCAGTAGCACGAATAAAAAAGCCATTTTTGTCATTTCACAAGCACTGAACCCTGATGACCTAATTTGATGCCATGTTAATTATTCCATGAATACTTGCACCACTGCCTCGATTTTTCGGTTGTGGTCTTCTGAGCTCCTAACTATTATGAAAACACGCACAAATAAGATCTCCGATCAAAATAAAAAAATCCAGGGCTGAAAGGGTTAACACGGTTCCAAGAAATTAGAGATTACTGCATCGAACAACGCCGTTTGTATCCCGCACCAGTTTGAAGTTTGAAGTTCATTTCACCACAATCTTGCATTTTTTTTTTTCATTTTGGCAGTCATTCATGAAACAAGATACAATGTGTGGTGAGGAATACGGGAAAAAAGCTGCGGTACAAACGCACCTGGACTAGCCCTACATCCCAGCTATACAAGGCAGAAAAAGTGACAGCATTCATGAAGTCATCTAAACAAGTAAACAGACACAAATACATAGTTGAAAGTGGCACAATAAGAAATATCATTCAAAGTGTACGCAGGATTGCACTCTTTGCAGAAATACGAAAAGTAGAAATAAGTAAGATAAAAAAATACCAAAGAAATCTGCGGAACAGCCGAAATTTGTGCCGAATCCCCCCCCTTTTTTTTTATTTTTCTCTTGCGTTATGTAGGTAAAAAAAGGGTGGACATATCCTGTCGTGAAAGAAGGCGTAATCGCTCCAATGAAAAAATGAATTTATTTATTATGTGTGGGAGTGAATGTTTCAGCATTTGGAGACCATAGTTTGTTCGGCATCGAGGAACCTTCCAATAATTGCTCTGCCTAGTAGGTCGAGACGAGGTGTAGCGCTCTAAGGATGCTATGGAGATAAAATTGTTGTTTCCTTTGTTAATTTCAGTTTTTTAAGACGCTAATAAACAAATCTTAAGAATCTGAGTTTATTCAATAAAGACAAGGTATGTGCATTATATTCAGTGTTTGCAATAGAACGTAAAGCTTTTTTTTTTTTTAGTGTGAAGTGTCAGTGAACCCTTTTGCCAAAGCCAGCGACGCTCGAGCACCCACAGCGCAATACCAGTACGTTTCTTGGCACTGCATCGCACCTCGAACACTGGTACACGCTGGGATTCACTGACACTTCGGAGAGCGCACCGCGAAAGAGCCGGGTTGCACTGGCAGGGGCACTGGCTTCGCCGCTGTGACGCTGGCACGCGCTGGGAAGCACTGGAAACACTGGAAGTTCCACTGGAGTCCGCTGGCGGATAATGAAGCCTGCAACGTTTTCGCCAGTACCGCGCGCTGCTTTCGGTATTGTGCGCGAGGGAATGCTTCGGTATCGTTGAATACCGAATGTTTGATTCGATACTACCGATAGATACTATCCTAACAGGTCCCAAACATGTGTCGCACTTTCTAGCTTGGTTCAGAAACAGGACGAGAGGCGCACGATATTCGTGATGTATGTGATAAGTGAAATTATTGTTGTTTTGAATGTTGCCTTTATGACTGTCGAAAAAAAATATACTCAATAAAAGCGTTATTTCTTGTGGAGCATGTAGCAGCAATGGATGCACGTTTAGTGCATGCCCCGCATATATCTACGCGCGCACACACACACACACACAAACACACACACACAAACACACACACACACACACACACACACACACACACACACACACACACACACACACACACACACACACACATATATATATATATATATATATATATATATATATATATATATATATATATATATATATATATATATATATATATATTAATACGTAGATTATGAAGAGTCTGGCTTCGGTTGCCGTAGAACAAAATAGGAAAAATATATACGCTTCTAAAAAACTGTTTATTGGTGACGTTTCGATCGGAGACCGATCTTGATCGATATCTTGATCGATATCTTGACCGATATCTTGATCTTGATGAAGATCGGTCTCCGATCGAAACGTCACCAATAAACAGTTTTTTAGAAGCGTATATATATTTTTCCTATATATATATATATATATATATATATATATATATATATATATATATATATATTAGTTTCGCATATGTGATGTAATGAATCCATGTTGCAGTGTTTATAAGCCTGTAGATGTCGGTCGTAACAGAACCGTCACATCGTTAAAGCGTACCAGTCAAGAAGACGGCGGACAAGGGAGAAAAGCGACACACAATGTCTAGGCTAGCAACTGTGCTTTATTAGCTAACACCATCTTCCAGGAGAGCCAAGGCGCATGCGCTCTTCAAAAAAAAAAAAAAGACAACAACAAAAAGAGCGGCCGATTTGAAAGCCGAGATTCTATTTCTCACATTCCTTCTGCATTCATGAAAAGGATGTAGTTCTGACACAATCGTCATGGTGCATGTTGATATGATATTCCCGATTCCACCTGAGCGCTCGCCACCTAGCGGCCACGCCTGGAGGGTCAACCTTGAAAGGGTCAACCTGCGCCTCAAGGGTCAACCTTGAAAGGAGATATGTTATCACGTTGCGCGCGTTGAGACGCGGCCGCATAGTTCCTTTAGTTTCGCCATGCTGCACGCGCGAGCACGCAAAAAGAAGCAAGCGATGTCCAAAGACCATTGCTTGTGTGCCGCGATGCATGGCATCGCGGTGGAAAGGTGGCAACGTATCGTTCTATTACTTCCCGAAGGACGCAGACGACACGCGATGGAGAACGGAGTAGATAAGAAACTTACGCATTGAAAAGAAGGTGACGGACACTGCGGTGGGTTGTTCTAACCATTTCGCTGGCGACGACTTCATTCTCCCCGGTGAATACACCATTATATAGCGTGTGTGCATTTCTGTCTATATTCGGGCTTCTCAAAGAGCGGAATATAGTTTCGTTTTAGAAAATTTGTTGCGTTATGTGTGAGAGTGTATTTTTTCACGTATGCTTGTTTTCTGTGCAAGTTGTAGTGCTACCCATTCTCAAATTAAGCTGCTATAACCCTTCCCCCCTGAAACATTTTTTTTTTATTTTCGCATGTGCATATATACAAACGCACAAACTCACGAGCGAGTATACGTAAAGGATGGGTGTACCTCACCGACTAAAAATTCTTGCTACGCTCCTGTCACTGACGTACGTTTTCTTCCGTGTGAACTGTTGTAGTGATACCTAAAATATATTTATTACGGACAAACGTACAGTGTTTATGCCTGCGTTTGCTCTGCGGTGTCTACAGTCGACGGTGCTGTGTTCTCATTAAACGCAGCGCGCTGATAGTTTCGGATCGTCAGCTCGCAAGAAATTCAAGAGGAACTGCAAAAAGCGATTGTTCCAGCTTTTGGAGAGTTCGACTAGCGGGCGGATCGCTTGGTTTCTTTCCGACACAGTGCAGGGCAACTTATGTTGGAACAGGCTTGCTTCCGGAGTGATGGGATACATGCACAGGCTTGCTTCCGAACTCAATGGTATACATGCAATCGGAAACACGAGTCGCAGCACAGAGTTACCTCGAAAACTGTAAAGGCTTTAATTGTAGCAGTGCAGCAACGCAGCGCACAAAGCTTGCACCTTTCGGAGAGGCCCGCTCCACATGATCAGCTGCAATCTTCAATCTAGGGCTTGCTGCACAAGTTCTGCAACTTGAAGTAAATCTGTAATGGTTCGCCGAAGAGGCTCGATGTTTGCACGCTCAGGGCAACTATTTCCGCTGTTTTGCCAGTGAAATCCTTTATGCCGATGAGAATGAGGTGGTCGGCGACCAGCACCACCACGCCTTCGACGAAGCAACGCGATCCGACGCCACAATGAAGAGACTTCAGCACAGCGCCAAGTGAAAGTGCCGTTTCACCCTGTTAAGCGTAGCCATCTTTGTTTTTGCGACCAGTGTTGCCAGCACACGGAGAGTTTTCTGGAGTTGCGAATACTTCAAGAATTTCGCGTTCCACCTTGCCCCCGCCTCTACCAAGAATATTAACATTAGATAACAGCGAAACACATCCACATATCCGGCAAAGGCGGGAGAAATCAGCCCCGTCCGACGTGTTCAACGAATTATGGTGCTGGCGCAGCCTTCCATTTTAAACATCAGCCAATTTTGCCGATGTAAAATTTTTTCAAAGTTTAGCGCAATCAGATACACCACGCTTGTGGCGCGGATCATGTACCTGTTTTCGTGCAGAATAGAACAAACCGGCGTGCTAGTGCTGCCGCGGGTAATACGTAGAAGACACAACGTGTACGCCTTGTCTCATAGGGACTTTTTTGACATTGCGGAAAACCTTGTGTAAATAAGGCATCGCTACAAGCGTTTCCCGCTGGGAATCGATTGGTTCTGAACATTTTTTTCGCCCAACTTTAAACCTTTTGCAGCCGAGTTTCTGCTACAGCTCTCAGCACCTGTTTAAGAAAACCCGCGGTTTCCACGCGCACAAAGGAACAGAGTTGCTACCACTGCAATAGGACAAGTCTTGACTGCCACTTTGTGCGTTTGGAAGCCGGGGAAGTTGCACGCTCCTGACCGCTGATCAAATTGCCCACCTGCCGATGACTGTTCTCCTCGCTATCAGTGTAACAGCGTAAATTGCTTGTACTTTGACCTTTCATTTTAGGGGCCCAAGTTCGCTCTAAAAAACACTTCCGTATTTCCAAGTCCTGCTGGAGCGTTCTTCGCCATCACGGTGACGTGACAGTATTTGCAGACGGCATAGTGCTCTTCAGCAATGAGGACGATGAATACAAAACAAAACAGAGTGCTGATGTAAACTGAGGAAGTACTATTTTAGGGCTTAATCAGAATGTGCTAACGACAATAACAGTGATAAATATCGCAGTGAAAGGAGAAGGGTTCATGAATGTCAACCAACCTCTGGACTTCGTACAAGAGTACGTATACCTAGGGCAATTGCTGTCAGGGGAGCCTGCTCATGAAAAGGAAATCCACCCAAGAATGAGGATGGGCTGGAGTGATTACGGCGGACATTCACAAAGAACGACACGCAATTAAGCGCTCTCCCTGAAGCAAAAGGTGTACTGTACCCTGTCAGTATTAACACATGGGGCGGCAACTATGAGTATAACAAAGGCTCTGGAGAAATTGAGAACCACGCAACGCGTGGTTGAACGAAAAATTATAGGCATAAAATGGGGGCGGGGGGGGGGGGGGGCAGGAATAGAGCACAGTGGGTTACAGAATCAAGAAGGGTAGTCGACGTTCTAATTTATATTAAGAAGAAAAAGTGCACTTGACCAGGTCACGTAGCGTGAATGCGAACCTCTGGCAGAATAGAGGAATGAAATGGATACCCAGAGATGTCAGATGCAGTCGAGAACGGTTCAGGCAAACAGTGATGACAAAATCATGAAGCTTGTAAGCGCACAATCAAGCCAGATCACCCAGGACAAAGCAAATCGCAGGTCATTGGAAGAGGCATTTAATCTGAAGTGTACATAAAAAAGGCCGAGAATAATGCTGATGATAAAGACACCATATGTACCACGCGCAGCCGGCATAGCATTACCCCGTTGCACTCTTGTCCCCTTCGATGCTCCCGTTACAGTCTTGTAATTTGGGACAGTCGTCTGTGTATTTGATGCTTTGTAGTCATCCTATTATGCCACAATCAAACCTGATTGATTATACAGTGCTACTTTTGTCCTCGCGACGCTAATGTCACTTGCCACGGTGGCCTAGTGGTTATGGTGCTCGACTGCTGAACCGCAGGTTGCGGGATCGAATCCCCTGCCATGGCGGCCGCATTCTCGATGGAGGCGAAAATGCTCGAGGCTCATGTAGGCCTGCTTAGATTTAGGTTCACGTTAAAGAACCTCAGGTGGACAAATTTACGAAGCGCTCCAGCACGGTGTCTCTCATAATCATATCGTGGTTTTCGGACGTTAAACCCCCACCAGTTAGTAGTAACGCTAATGTCCAGTGTGCTAACATGCTTTTTGCCTCTACCATGGATTACTCATACTCTTCCTACTTAAGGCGCGTTTACACTAGTGCGACATGACACCGACGTAGACACGAGGCCGGCACGGACGGTCGGCCGACGAGTAGCCCGCCGACGATGTCGCTGGACCGTCTAGTCACACGAGGGCGACGATGACGACGCCTCGAAAAACAGCATGTCGTCGTAGTGTAACATGATGAAAGACCGAAAACACCAGCAAAACGCATCGGCAGACTTGTCGTCAGCAGGTCGTCGGGAGATCGGTGGCCGAGCCAAAATTTGCCCATGTCGTTGTTTAAAACGACGAAGAGGGAGATCTTGGGGGGTATTGTGCGGAGGCCCCGCACAATACCCCCCTCAGCACACCCCACCGATGTCTTTTCTTCGCTTCCCCTTTGTCTGTCTCCACCCCCGTCCCTCGATGCCGTGGGGGATGGCGGGGGCTGCGCCGCGTATGGCGAGAGGGACAATGGCAACGGACGGAGGACGGCTGAAAATGAGGAGCAGGTGGTGCCCTGTTTCAATTTTTTTCGTGCAAGTTCAGTCGGTGTCGCCGCGCGCGCCTCCAGTGTGACATGAGAATTGGCCGATGAAAGGCTGTGAGCACGACAAGGCGCACTCGGAGTCTTCCACAGACCATCGGCGGACACTTGGCGTCGTTGCAGTGTAAATGGGACGACGACACCACAAAAGGCGCTCCCAAAGACAGTCGGCAGACCAAAACCGGTGGCGTGTCGCTCTAGTGTAAACGCGCCTTTACAGAAAGGCGAAGACAGCACCTCCCTCAATATGAATAAAGGAGCAACGGTCTGAACGAGTCGCTTTGGTCTGTGCTCGATATTTCGGACTCTCATATCAGAGTTCGGGGTCCAGTTCTTTGCATCCACGTGCCATCAATAAAGTAATGGTGTAATGATACTCAGTAAACGTGAATATACGTGTACAAGGGCTGCATAATAAAGTATATGGTTCAATCCACGCAAACTGTCCCAACCGTGGCCCTCCCCAAAAATCAATTTCTACGAAAAATGCTGAGAAAGTTACACACACATAGACATTAGTTCCACTGTATTTTGCCAAAACATTTTTAGCAGCAAAAATTTTTTGCGCACGTGACCCCCCATTTGAATTTCACGAAGTGGGGAACCCGGTGCGAAAAGAAAACTCACTATAAATCGACCGTTCCGTGCATTTTTTTTCAACACTTGCTTTTTTTGCGTTTGTAGAACATCGTGCTTTAAATACAGGACAGTTCCTTATGGTAGCTTATATTTTTTTTCACTCCTTAGCGTGCAGGGGAAATTGAGTAAATTGTAGCGTTTTCGGAAATTTTTCTACAAAAGTCGATTATAGATAAAATGCATAAATTATTTTTACAAAACTCTCCATAAAACGTACTATTTACCAATATTTTTTGTTTTACGTGTGTGCGTGGCATGACTTCTAAAATAAAATCCTAAACTTGGCGAAAACGCCACTTGGGCCTATGTTGAGACGTCTGTAGCATCCTAAGGTGGTCCAAGAAAAAAATCTGTGGAAAAGCACATACGATTGAGAATCGTAGCAACTTTGTTCACCGAAAGTTTAATTGAAGTAATTTTTGTTTTAATACAGAAAAATATTCTTGATGTTTAGTCCCATCATTGCATTATTTTTCTGTATAAAAAAGACTGGTACTGTAGCAGTATATGGTTTTAAGTTATTTTTCTTAGTACTCTATTTCTCATAGTATATATCAAGGTGATAATATCAAAGGCAAAAATATACCAATGCGATTATCTTTGGTGCCACTGTGTCCTCACGAATTAATCGCATTATTTTTTCACTAGCGCACACCGTAAACGGCGGCCGACAACTACGCCATAAAAATCGGATGTTTTATCTCATAACAGCTGTAAAACAGCGCATGTTACCAGGCTGACAAATTCTACTTTAACCAAAATCTGCTGCCTGCAACCACTCAAGTTAAGATGTGGAAAATAGCTCAGAATATTCCGTCCGTAAGATCGTGGACGACGTACTGAAGGCGTGAATGGGCCGGGCATGCATGGTCACGTCCTGCGCCGGTCTTTGCGGAAAGCATGGATGGACCTCCTGTGGATCAGCAATAAATTGCCACGCCCATGCCTTCTTTCTCCGGTTTACTTGACCGTTGAACTGAAGTATTTTTTTTACTCAAATTGATTCTCATAGTTCCGTGCAATAAGTAACGCGATTCAATTTTCGGGACATAGTGGCATCTAAGCCAATCGCACTGTGATATTTTTACCTGTAATATTATCACCTTGATATGTATAATACCAAATAAAGAACTAACGCAAATAACTTGATACTAGGTACTGCGACTACACTACCACTATATTTTATGCAGCAACGACAGTTAGTTTCTATTGTCGCCGCAACGAAATCATGCCATGCTGGGACTAAACTTCAAACATTTTTTTCTCCGATGAAACAGCATTACTTCGATGAACCTTTCCGTGAAACAAAGTTGCTATGATTCTCAATCGTATGCGCTTTTCCCAAGATTTTTTCTTGGACCACCTTAGGGTGCTACAGACATCTCAACAAGACCCAAGTGGCGTTTTTGTCAAGTTTAGGGTTTTATTTTAGAACCTATGCGCAGCCCACAGGCAAAACAAAAATATTGCAAAATAGTGCACTTTGTAGAGAGTTTGATAGAAGTAATTTATGCATTTTATTAACAATCGGTTTTTGTAGAAAAATTCCCGAAAACGCAATATTTTTCGGAACTTCGTCTACGCACTATGTAGTGAAAAATATAAAGCTACCATAAGGAACTATCCTATATTAAAAGGACGACACTCGACAAACGCAGAAAAGCAAGTGTTGAAAGAATGCGCTAAATGGTCGATTTATAGGGAATTTTCTCTTCGTACCTGGTTTTCCCCATTTCGTGAATTTCAAATGCTGGTGACCTGCGCAAAAATTTTTTTCCGCTCGGTGCTAAATGACAGAGGTAGCAATAACCATACAAATACCCATGGTGTGGCGCGAAAACGCAAAACGGACACACAGAAAGACACACCACAGGTGCTACTAACAGCTTTAATGAAAAGTTTATCACACACAGAATATATATGCTGTTCCAAACGCGCAGGCGCGAAAGTGACATCTGGCAGGCTACAGGGGGGCGCTAGGCAAAGAGAAACACATCAACTGTATGACTGAAGAAACGCATGTTTCGCTGCAAACAACACAACATACGTCTGACTAGCGCAATCATAACCATTTTCTTTGGTAAAAAAAACCTTTAAAGGTCCACGTGCTATATTTATTTTCTAAAGGTCCATTTCTATATTTACACCCACCCAGGATCTTGACATCTCGAAACCTTGGAGCACATGCGCAGGTGTTGCAGTGCGCAGAAAGATGCGCATTCATGTCCTTGTTCAAATTATTCGCGTGGTGTGTGTTTCTCTGTGTCCATTTTGTGTTTTCAAGCTACTCCATGATTATTAGCAAGCACCAACTAGCCCAAGAACAAGCCCTCCTGCAGAAAATTGCTATACAGTTTTGAAATGACGCATAAGTTTAGATGTAAATGTTTAGAACTGAAAAGGAAAATGCGTTTTTGTAGCATATACAATACTTCAAGAATACATACGTAAAAGCCAAGACAGCCAGAACCACTATGATGACTAGACAACCAGAATGACCCATCCTGGTATTATATGGCGCTATATTTTCTTGCTAAAAACGCTTTGGACATAGGCATTTATATAACGAGCACTAAAGTAGCAATCGAGAAAAAAAATGTTCACGCTCTGTCAGCCAATGGACAACCCCGCCTGATTTGGAAAATATATTTAGTGCCGGCAGACGACAACGTTAGAGGCAAGGACACACCAGGCGCATTGTGTTGTCTCTATCTCGTGTCTTCGTCAGCCAACGCTCAATATGTTATCCAAGTAAAAAGGTAACACGCCCAGCATGCGGCAACTCCTCTTGGGCTTATTTTTAGGACGACTAGAAGATTTTCGAGCTTCAGTTTTCCGAGCAAGGCCATCCCCTTGAAGGTTGAACGGGTCACCTTAGTAAACAGATTGTTTCATGTAGACATTATTTTGCTCCCGTCCTCCACTTTGGCAGTCTTACAAAACAACAAAAACGAGGCTAACATGGCGTGCAAGAAAACTGATCGCTTGTAACATTAGTCATCGTAATGCAGGGTAATTTCTTCACGAAGAAATGTGAGCAGGAATATTGAGCGAAGATTTATTGCTCCATAATTCACCTAATTTCTATCTCACTCCGTAAAAATGTTCAGCGGGAGGCTAACTCTTTCTCTACTAAGTTTGTTGGCCGAAAACGATACAAGGCTACAGATTTTATTTATTTGCTGCTTTGATTCTACGTGTCTTGAAATACCTAAACAATCACTGACAATTTTGATACTGCCTATTCCGAATTCTGAGCGGAGCTTCACATCAAGTACGCAAACTGTATTTGATGTTTTCGCTATCCGCAGCTGTAGCAGTGTAACACTCATTAGAAATTGCCACAGAAACTACCAGCGCTCTAGTGCTACGCCCACCACTCTGTGCATTACAGGCGTGGCGAACCAAGCGAAGCGCCGACAGCTCCGTTACACGAAACGAAACCAGCCGCCATGCACGTGCCAGCCCTGCATGCGCACGAACTTCCACCGAGGGGTCAGCGCGCATGGCAGAGCAAGAAAGTGAGGTTAGAGGCCCGTGGCTCGTGACATCGAATGGCTCCACGTTCGCTATCTTTCATCGGCGTGCGCTCTATCGGTTACGCCGACGCCAGCCAAGAAGGGCGACGCCGCTCAACGCAAGAGTGGGCGCCTAAGAGCTGCGCTCCAAAAATTATTCCAATGGGCTTCATTCGCAAAAGACATGCTAAATTCTTTTTTTTTAATATATGCAAATGAGTGGCTTCACTGTACTGCACCACGGAAAGTGCACTAACATCTCTGGCCTTCTCAGGGAAAACTGCCTCTTTCGAATTTAAACTATCAAGCGCAGGGATCAAGCGAGTCCGTGAAAAGAAATCTTGGACGCGCCGGTGGGTGCTCACTAATATGTAACGCAGTCCACTGCTGCTCCGTCAAGACGCGTTCGTCGTCTCAATACGATGATTTAGACAAACTGTGCAGTCATTCGCAGGATGAAAGGAATTCCCCTTTATTTCGCTAAACTTCGGCAGACGAGGAAATTTTCGCGGTTTCTTCTGAACGTAGGTGCTGTTCGCACGCGAGCGCCGCTCGCGCACTAAGAAAGACGCCATTTTCTAACTCTAGTTACCAGAATCAAGTCCTTTGTCGACCAAAATCCGTGGTTTGCGAGCATTTTTATGTTTTTATTGCGCCATCTGTCGAAGCCAAACAGAACAGAGGCAAAAGAGTCAGGGTATCATAAACACGGCGTCCCCAAATGCTTTCTTCAGGGTGGACGAGCCCAGCTCATCTTCGATAGGAACGGTACAAATCGTGTGGACGAGCTCAGGACGCCCTCGGTTAAGGATTAACATGTTTACTTTTTGAAATAAATGTACCCTTACGACGAAAACAAAAGCTTCACTGTGGACACATTTATTCACTGTGGACACTGCGCGAAAAAAAAGGTAGTGGCAACTCAATTGATACTTAACTGAAAGAATTATACCAAGAACTTGCAAACAAAAATGGGGGCCATAAAAAGTTGAAGGGAGCTTAGTGGTGGCTAGGCCAGAGCATCCAACACCGCCAATAATTACTGCACCGAGCTTCATTTTTTTACCCTTAGTAGTATATTGAACTCTATAGGTTTAAGTTTGTCTTAATCAGCCCTGCAACACTTTTCCTACTATTTGTCGAATCGCTTCTATAAAAGAGCTCATTGCCTCACGAATCTACTGCCACAAAAGTTTTTAGAATTTGTCAAGTACGAGCAGAGTTACAGGGATTTGTCACGCGCTCCAAGCGCTTTCACTCACCTTTAGATTTAGCGAGTGCGCCCAAAGCTACGCAGGAAGGGGATGACAAGGGGCAAGAAGATGCGCTCCGTCCTGAGCGCGCGCTATGACCTTGAGCACTTTGAGTTATTTTCAAGTGCGAAGCATTTCTTAGCGAAATGCAAGCACTTTGAGCGTCTATCTATCTATCTATCTATCTATCTATCTATCTATCTATCTATCTATCTATCTATCTATCTATCTATCTATCTATCTATCTATCTATCTATCTATCTATCTATCTATCTATCTATCTATCTATCTATCTATCTATCTATCTTTCTATCTATCTATCTATCTATCTATCTATCTATCTATCTATCTATCTAGCTGCCTACGTCCGGGTACTCTCGTGATCATCCCCTTAACTTGCTGTGAACCAAAATTAGTATGGGAGAGTAGGATGGTTTAACGAATATGACTCGCTCTTCATGACATGAATAATGTGACAATGAGGTCGTTTAAGTCGTCAAACACTTTCCGCCAGACACGTGCAGCACATACCCGTATACCACGGGCGGATATATGTGCCACAGGTATGCGGGTATGTGCCACAGGTGATTGAAAATTTATATCTACCCAGACACGACGAGAACAGACATTGGTGATTTTATCGCCAAAGCATTAAGAAAAAGCGAGCATCAGTAGCGTTCAGCTGACGAATGCAACGAATAAATGTCAGGGTCCCAGCAGGAATCAAACCCCAACATTCTGCGTGGCAATCAAGTATTCTAGCACAGAGCCACACCAGATCGCCGAACTGCTTTTCAAGTAGACCCTAGTGTTCGTGGAACGTCAATTCTGGTTGCAGGGCTGACTACCAAATTTAATAAACATTACATATGTACTTTGCATCAGCTTAGTGTCCGTTGTCTGCATGCTATTTACAAAAGTAATTGCTAACAGAATTAATACGGCTTTAGAGTTCAACCTACCAAAGGACTCTACCAAAGGACCAGGCAGGATTTCGTACAGGCTTCTCAACAACAGACCATATTCATACTATCAATCTGGTGATAGAGAAATGCGCGGAATACCACCAACCCCTATACATAGCCTTCATAGATTACGAGAAGGCATTTGATTCGGTGGAAACATCAGCAGTCATGCAGGTACTGCTGAATCAGGGCATCGACGAAGCCTATATAAACATAATGGAAGAAATCTACAGCGGATCCACAGCCACTATAGTCCTCCATAAAGAAAGCGACAGAATCCAAATAAAGAAGGGCGTACGGCAGGGAGACACGATTTCTCCAATGCTATTCACCGCGTGTTTACAGGAGGTTTTTCAGGGCCCTAGATTGGGAAGAGTTAGGGATAAGAGTTAATGGAGAGTATCTCAGTAACCTGCGATTCGCTGATGACATTGCATTGATGAGTAACGCGGGAGACGAATTACAGCTTATGATAACTGAACTGGATACGGAAAGTAGAAGAGTAGGTCTGAAAATTAATATGCATAAAACTAAAGTAATGTGGAACAATCTTGGCAGAGAACAGCGCTTGGCGATAGGTGGTGAGACACTGGAAGTTGTAAAGGAGTACGTCTACTTAGGACAGGTAGTAACCGCGGAGCCGAACCATGAGAGTGAAATAACTAGAAAAATAAGGATGGGATGGGGCTCATTCGGCAAGCATTATCAAATCATGAATGGTAGTCTACCACTATCCCTCAAGAGGAAGGTATATAACAGCTGCATCTTGCCGGTACTTACCTACGGAGCAGAAACCTGGAGACTTACAAAGAGGGTTCAACTTAAACTGAGGACGACGCAGCGAGCGATGGAAAGGAAAATGATAGGTGTAACCTTAAGAGACAGGAAGAGAGCAGAGTGGGTCAGGGAACAAACGGTGGTTAAGGATATCATAGTTGTAATCAAGAAGAAGAAATGGATATGGGCCGGGCACGTAGCACGTTGGCAGGATAACCGCTGGTCATTAAGGGTAACTGACTGGATTCCAAGAGATGGCAAACGCGTGAGGCGGAGACAGAAAATTAGGTGGGTAGATGAGATTAAGAAGTTTGCAGGTATAACGTGGCAGCAGAAAGCACAGGACCGGGTTGATTGGCGAAACATGGGAGAGGCCTTTGCCCTGCAATGGGCGTAGACAGGCTGATGATGATGATGATGATGATGATGACATATGTACTCCTATGATACAGTGGTCACGTCCGGTTAAGTTCAATTGTGTTTAAGCCCTATCCTTTGAAATACCAGTCTTCAGGGCTACCATCCTCGCGAGCACAAGCGCTACACATCAGCTTATCCCTTCTGGTGTTGCTGATACCCATGTTGCTTTTGGCATCGTTACGCAACTGTAAACAACTGCTTATATAAAACATATGCGACTGTTCAACATATGTCTATGCGTACATTTGTACATACCTTTAGCGTCATTTGGTGACGTTTCGCTCAATAAAAAAAATTACAACACAGTCACCTTCCCTTCGCATGCTATCTATCTATCTATCTATCTATCTATCTATCTATCTATCTATCTATCTATCTATCTATCTATCTATCTATCTATCTATCTATCTATCTATCTATCTATCTATCTATCTATCTATCTATCTATCTAGCCGCCTACGTCTGGGTGCTTCGTGATCGCCTAATTAGCTTGGTGTAGACCAAATATGTATGGGAGGGTAAGGAGTTTAAGGATTATGACTGTCTGGTCACGACAGCAATAACGTGAAAGTCCTCTCGCGTGCGTCGTCAACCCCCTTTCTTCCAGAGACATGTGGTACATACCCGCGTATTACGGTACGGGGTATGCGGTTATGCGCCACAGGTGATTGACAGTTTATATCTACCCAGGAACGGTGAGAACAGGCATTTGTAACTTAAATGTGAGAGCGTTGCGAGAAACTGACATAGGCCGTGTAATCCCGACGAATGCAAATATATATAAAAATGTTGCAGTCGCTTAGCTCGGCTATGCCAGGATATACGCAGCGTTAGGAAAGGTTTAGCTGATTACTCTTAGCTTTGCTGATTGTGTAGTTGGTCTAGGATTAGCTTGATTATCATGCTTACTGCTGTTCCAATGACGCACACACGGTATACGTATTATGTGGCACATGCATATTTATTTTTGCTCAACGTCAGGTTGCTTTCTCTATTGCCACAAAGACGGCTCGGTGATCAGTGAAGTAACACGCTGCCGTCTCTATGGCCCTAACACAGTATTTGGAATTGTCTCTCTGTCTCTGATAGACAAGATCAATGGTGCTTCCCCATTGGGTCGTCTGTGCAGTTGGAAGACTGGCTAAGTCGAGGTTGAACGTGTCCTTCAAAGGAACACAAAGAGCGTCTGGAGCCCGATTGAAGTCACCAGCCACCACACACAGTT
>JALIZH010002454.1:0-12365 GCA_030522465.1 Rhipicephalus appendiculatus
TGAACAATTAGAACACTACATTCTAAAGTGTGTTCGGGGAAAGCGTGTGGCCGTTCCACTGACTATGCCATGTCTTTTTTTCTTTTACACTCTCTGTGGGATAACACAGAAAGCGAATATTTGCGTGTTTTTTTTATTTTTTACATGAGTCGCAGCGAGTTGCGAGACTAATCTTCCTCCGTTCGCATGCGGACGGAAGACGCCGGACGGATGGACGGACGGACGGAAGACGCCGGACAGATGGACGGACGGACGACGCTGGACGGATGGACGGACGGACCGACGACGGCGGACGGATGGACGGACGACGCCGGACGGATGGACAGACAGATCGACGACGCCGGACGGACGGATGGACGACGCCGGACGGATGGACGGACGGACGGACGACGCCGGACGGACAGACGGACGACACCGGAAGGACGGATTGACGGACGGACTACGCCGGACGGATGGACGGACGGACGGACGACGCCGGACGGATGGACGGACGACGCCGGACGGATGGACGGACGGACGGACGACGCCGGATGAATGGACGGACGGACGGTCGACGCAGGACGGATGGACGGACGGACGGACGACGCCGGACGGACGGACGGACGGACGACGCGGGACGGACGGACGGACGGACGACGCCGGACGGATGGACAGACGGACGGACGACGCCGGAGGGAATGACGGAGGACGCCGGACGAACGGACGACACCGCACGGACGGATTGACGGGACGGACGACGCCGGACGGATGGACGGACGACGCGGGACGGACGGACGGACGGACGGACGACGCCGGACGGATGGACAGACGGACGGACGACGCCGGAGGGATGGACGGACGCCGCCGGACGAACGGACGACACCGCACGGACGGATTGACGGACGGACGACGCCGGACGGATGGACGGACGGACGGACGGACGGACGGACGACGCCGGACGGATGGACGGACGGACAGACGACGCCGGACGGATGGACGGACGCACGGACGACGCCGGACGGATGGAAGTACGGACGGATAGACAGACGGATGGACGACGCCGGACGGATGAACGGATGGACGGACGGATGGACGACGCCGGACAAATGGACGGACGGACGGACGACGCCGGACGGATGGACGGACGTACGGGCGACGGCGGACGGATGGATGGACGGACGGACAACGCCGGATGAATCGACGGACGGACGGACGACGCCGGACTGATGGACGGACGGACGACGCCGGACAGGTGGACGGACGGACGGAAGACGCCGGACGGATGGACGGATGGACAGACGGATGGACGACGCCGGACGGATGGACGGACGGACGGACGACGCCGGACGGATGGACAGATGGAGAGACAGATCGACGACGCCGGATGGATGCACGGACGGATGGACGACGCCGGACGGATGGACGGACGGACGGATGACGCCGGACGGATGGACGGACGGATGGACGGATGGACGGACGGACGACGCCAGACGGATGGACGGACAGATGGACAGACAGTTGGACGACGCCCGACGGATGGACGGATGGACGGACGGACGGACGACGCCGGATGGATGGACGGATGGACGGACGACGCCGGACGGATGGACAGACGGACGGACGACGCCGGACGGATGGACGGACGAACGGACGATGCCGGACGGATGGACGGACGGACGGACGACGCCGGACGGATGGACGGACGGTGGACGCCGGATGCATGGACGGACGCACGGACGGACGACGCCGGACGGATGGACGGATGGACGGAAGACGCCGGACGGATGGACGGACAGATGGACAGACAGTTGGACGACGCCGGACGGATGGACGGATGGACGGACGGACGGACGACGCCGGATGGATGGACGGATGGACGGAGGACGCCGGACGGATGGACAGACGGACGGACGACGCCGGACGGATGGACGGACGAACGGACGATGCCGGACGGATGGACGGACGGACGGACGACGCCGGACGGATGGACGGACGGACGGACGGCGCCGGACGGATGGACGGACGGTGGACGCCGGATGCATGGACGGACGCACGGACGGATGGACGGACGGACGGACGGACGGACGACGCCGGACGGATGGACGGACGCACGGACGACACCGGACGGATGGAGGGACGGACGGGTGGACAGACAGATGGACGAAGCTGGACGGATGAACGGATGGACGGACGGACGGACGACGCCGGACGGATGGACGGACGGACGGACGACGCCGGATGGATGGACGGACGGACGACGCCGGACGGATGGACGGACGGACGACGCCGGACGCATGGACGGACGGACGCACGACGCCGGACGGATGGATGGACGGACGGACGAGGCCGGACGGATGGACGGACGGACGACGCCGGACGGATGGACGGACGGACGGACGGACGACGCCGGTTGGATGGACGGACGGACGGATGACGCCGGACGGATGCACAGATGGACGGATGGACAGACAGATCGACGACGCCGGACGGATGGACGGACGGATGGACGACGCCGGACGGATGGACGGACGGACGGACGACGCCGGACGGATGGACGACCGGATGACGCCGGACGGACGGACGGACGGACGGACGGACGACGCCGGACGGATGGACGGACGATGGCGGACGGATGGACGGACGACGCCGTACGGATGGACAGACAGATCGACGACGCCGGACGGACGGATGGACGACGCCGGAAGGATGGACGGACGGACGGACGACGCCGGACGGATGGACGGACAGACGGACGACACCGGAAGGACGGATTGACGGACGGACAACGCCGGACGAATCGACGGATGGACGGACGACGCCGGACAGGTGGACGGACGGACGGAAGACGCAGGACGGATGGACGGATGGACAGACGGATGGACGACGCCGGACGGATGGACGGACGGACGGACGACGCCGGACGGATGGACAGATGGACAGACAGATCGACGACGCCGGATGGATGCACGGACGGATGGACGACGCCGGACGGATGGACGGACGGACGGATGACGCCGGACGGATGGACGGACGGATGACACCGGACGGACGGACGGACGGACGACGCCGGACGGATGGACGGATGGACGGACGGACGACGCCGGACGGATGGACGGACAGATGGACAGACAGTTGGACGACGCCGGACGGATGGACGGATGGACGGACGGACGGACGACGCCGGATGGATGGACGGATGGACGGACGACGCCGGACGGATGGACAGACGGACGGACGACGCCGGACGGATGGACGGACGGACGACGCCGGACGGATGGACGGACGGACGGACGGCGCCGGACGGATGGACGGACGGTGGACGCCGGATGCATGGACGGACGCACGGACGGACGACGCCGGACGGATGGACAGACGGACGGAAGACGCCGGACGGATGGACGACCGGATGACGCCGGACGGACGGACGGAAGACGCCGGACGGATGGACGGACGGACGGATGACGCCGGATGGACGGACGGACGACGCCGGACAGATGGACGGACGGACGCACGACGCCGGACGGATGGATGGACGGACGGACGACGCCGGACGGATGGACGGACGGACGGAAGACGCCGGACAGATGGACGGACGGACGACGCCGGACGGATGGACGGACGATGGCGGACGGATGGACGGACGACGCCGGACGGATGGACAGACAGATCGACGACGCCGGACGGACGGATGGACGACGCCGGAAGGATGGACGGACGGACGGACGACGCCGGACGGATGGACGGACAGACGGACGACACCGGAAGGACGGATTGACGGACGGACTACGCCGGACGGATGGACGGACGGACGGACGACGCCGGACGGATGGACAGACGGACGGACGACGCCGGATGAATGGACGGACGGACGGTCGACGCAGGACGGATGGACGGACGGACGGACGGACGACGCGGGACGGACGGACGGACGGACGGACGACGCCGGACGGATGGACAGACGGACGGACGACGCCGGAGGGATGGACGGACGACGCCGGACGAACGGACGACACCGCACGGACGGATTGACGGACGGACGACGCCGGACGGATGGACGGACGGACGGACGGACGGACGGACGACGCCGGACGGATGGACGGACGGACAGACGACGCCGGACGGATGGACGGACGCACGGACGACGCCGGACGGATGGAAGTACGGACGGATAGACAGACGGATGGACGACGCCGGACGGATGAACGGATGGACGGACGGATGGACGACGCCGGACAAATGGACGGACGGACGGACGACGCCGGACGGATGGACGGACGTACGGGCGACGGCGGACGGATGGATGGACGGACGGACAACGCCGGATGAATCGACGGACGGACGGACGACGCCGGACTGATGGACGGACGGACGACGCCGGACAGGTGGACGGACGGACGGAAGACGCCGGACGGATGGACGGATGGACAGACGGATGGACGACGCCGGACGGATGGACGGACGGACGGACGACGCCGGACGGATGGACAGATGGAGAGACAGATCGACGACGCCGGATGGATGCACGGACGGATGGACGACGCCGGACGGATGGACGGACGGACGGATGACGCCGGACGGATGGACGGACGGATGGACGGATGGACGGACGGACGACGCCAGACGGATGGACGGACAGATGGACAGACAGTTGGACGACGCCCGACGGATGGACGGATGGACGGACGGACGGACGACGCCGGATGGATGGACGGATGGACGGACGACGCCGGACGGATGGACAGACGGACGGACGACGCCGGACGGATGGACGGACGAACGGACGATGCCGGACGGATGGACGGACGGACGGACGACGCCGGACGGATGGACGGACGGTGGACGCCGGATGCATGGACGGACGCACGGACGGACGACGCCGGACGGATGGACGGATGGACGGAAGACGCCGGACGGATGGACGGACAGATGGACAGACAGTTGGACGACGCCGGACGGATGGACGGATGGACGGACGGACGGACGACGCCGGATGGATGGACGGATGGACGGAGGACGCCGGACGGATGGACAGACGGACGGACGACGCCGGACGGATGGACGGACGAACGGACGATGCCGGACGGATGGACGGACGGACGGACGACGCCGGACGGATGGACGGACGGACGGACGGCGCCGGACGGATGGACGGACGGTGGACGCCGGATGCATGGACGGACGCACGGACGGATGGACGGACGGACGGACGGACGGACGACGCCGGACGGATGGACGGACGCACGGACGACACCGGACGGATGGAGGGACGGACGGGTGGACAGACAGATGGACGAAGCTGGACGGATGAACGGATGGACGGACGGACGGACGACGCCGGACGGATGGACGGACGGACGGACGACGCCGGATGGATGGACGGACGGACGACGCCGGACGGATGGACGGACGGACGACGCCGGACGCATGGACGGACGGACGCACGACGCCGGACGGATGGATGGACGGACGGACGAGGCCGGACGGATGGACGGACGGACGACGCCGGACGGATGGACGGACGGACGGACGGACGACGCCGGTTGGATGGACGGACGGACGGATGACGCCGGACGGATGCACAGATGGACGGATGGACAGACAGATCGACGACGCCGGACGGATGGACGGACGGATGGACGACGCCGGACGGATGGACGGACGGACGGACGACGCCGGACGGATGGACGACCGGATGACGCCGGACGGACGGACGGACGGACGGACGGATGACGCCGGACGGATGGACGGACGGACGGATGACGCCGGATGGACGGACGGACGACGCCGGACAGATGGACGGTCGACGCCAGACGGATGGACGGACGGACGGACGACGCCGGACGGATGGACGGACAGACGGACACTGGACGGACGCCCATAGTACACTAAACGGACCCGCATGAGACCCGCATGAGACACCGCATTAGACATAAAGGCTTTCGCCTTATTACGGTTGTGGCGTACTTTTCTTCTTCTTCTGGCGCATAACAACTCGGCACGTGAACTGGTAGTGGGGTTCTGCTAGAGAAGGAAGAAGAAGTAGTTCCGAGAATGGCGTGCACGTACAATAAACCACTCTGCGTTTTCTAAACCGTGCTTCAGAGTGCTACAGTTACTGGTGACCCGAACTACGAGCACGACCTTCTATGGAGCAGCGCGAGCATCCAGACGACCTACACCTTGGTACTCCTACCACGGCAACCGGCCAGGTAACCACTTCGAGTGTCGTAGGAGCTACCACCACCATAACGCTACCGCAGCTGTGGCTTGCCGATCCCTCGTTATGGTTCGTACAAGCCGAGAACAAGTTCCGCATTCATCGCGTCGCGTCAGAAGTTCGCAAGTACGAGCTACTCCTCGAAGCGTTGCCGCCACAGGCAATGGCCGAGATACGCGACATCCTCGCGCGACCGCTTGGTGAAACTCCATATACCACCGTCAAACAGACTCTTCTTCGCCGCCTCGTTCAGCCTACGCATCGGCGCATTCAACAACTCCTGAACAACGAAGAGCTTGGAGACAGACGTCCCACCCAATTCCTACGTCACCTGCAGCACCTGGTTGGGGACCAGCCGGGCTTCTTGGACACAGCTATACTACGTGAGCTGTTTCTGCAGCGTCTTCCACCTAACGTGCGAATGGCTCTTGTCACAGCTCAGCATAAGTCCCTGCCGGAGCTCGCAGAACTGGCTGACGACATGATGGACGTTGCTCCGGCGGGCATCAACGCTGCCCGTCCTGCTCCGGTGTCCGAAGTAGATTCCCTTCGAGAAGCAGTAAAAGATCTCGCAGCTCAAGTAGCCGACTTGCGTCTGGAACTGCAAAACACTCGCAGCTTCAATGGCCAGCCTTGTCCACATCGACAGCCTCTCACGTCGCCTTCTCCGCCACGACCACTCCACCAGCCTGAGCGCAGTTTTCCAACACAGACGCCATGCTACTATCACCGACGTTTTCGTGCCGCGGCTCGTCGATGTCTGTCACCCTGTTCGTGGCGCATGGGAAACGCTCAGGCCGATCGTCAATAACTGCGGCGGGCGATCACGGCCAATCATCAAGCCGCCTCTTCCATATAACCGACCGAACCACAGGACTGCGCTTGCTGGTGGACACTGGGGCAGAGGTCAGCATAATTCCTGCTTCCAAGGCTGACCGGCGTCTCCGCGAAAAGTCAACTCCTCTACAAGCGATCAACTCTTCTGTCATCGCAACTTACGGACAGAAGTCTCTGACCCTCGATCTCGGCCTCAAGAGAAAGTTACAATGGCTATTTTGGATAGCTGACGTTCGCTATGCCATCTTAGGAGCCGATTTCTTGAGACATTTTCATCTGCTCGTGGATATGAGCCGCTGTCGCCTGGTGGATGGCATTACCGGTTTGTCGGTCAACGGTTTTCTGTCACAAGCCACGGCCCTAAACCCCACTTTCGTGAAGCTACCTACCTCGCCGTATACAGCTATCCTCGACGAGTTTCCGGAGATTACTACACAGTCTCCGATGGATAAGCCTCCTAAGCACTCTGTGACCCATTGCATCGTTACCACAGGACCACCTGTTCACTGCCGCCCTCGCCGACTCGGTCCCGATAAACTTCGAGTTGCTCGCAATGAGTTCGAGCACATGTTGCAATTGAAGATCATTCGCCCGTCATCAAGCTCGTGGTCGTCGGCACTGCACATGGTTCCCAAGAAGAACAACGACTGGCGGCCCTGTGGTGATTATCGTGCACTCAATGCGGTCACCGTTCCGGACCGATACCCGTTACCCAATATTCAGGACTGCACTGCCTTTTTAACCGGCACAACAGTATATTCGAAGATTGATCTCGTGAAAGCTTATCACCAGATCCCCGTTGAGCCTTCCGACATCCCCAAAACTGCTATAACTACCCCATTTGGCCTTTTTGAATATTTAAGAATGCCTTTCGGCTTGCGCAACGCAGCTCAGACATTTCAGCGCTTTATAGACGAAGTCACCAGAGGTCTGCCATTTTGTTTCGCCTATATAGATGATCTTCTCGTCGCCAGCAAGGACGCTGAAACACACAAGGCTCATCTACGCCAACTTTTCAGTCGACTTCGGGACTACGATCTGGTCATCAATGTTGAAAAATGCCAGTTTGGCGCCGCCGAGATCGCATTCCTTGGACATCGCATCACAAAAGATGGCATCACTCCTCTACCTGACAAAGTTGAGGCTATCATCGACTACCCCCCACCAAAGTCCGCACGCAGTCTGCGACGTTTTCTCGGACTCGTAAATTTTTATCGCCGTTTCATCCCGACATGCTCTACACTGCTGAAGCCGCTTGAAGCACTACTGTCTACTTCGAAAGCTGAGTCGGCTGCTCTTCCGTGGGACACGGTCGCTGATGAAGCTTTCGTCGCCGTTAAGACCCAGCTCGCCAAAGCCACTCTCCTACACCACCCTTCACCAACTGCTCCCACTAGCCTCATGGTGGACGCTTCCTCAGAAGCAGTTGGAGCCGCTCTTCATCAATGGATCAATGGTGCATGGGCTCCTATCTCCTTCTTTTCCCGAAAGTTACGCGACACTGAGCGCCGATACAGTACTTTCGGACGGGAGCTCCTCGCAGCCTACCTTGCGGTGAAGCACTTCAGGTACTTTCTCGAAGGGCGAGAATTCGCCATTCTCACCGACCACAAGCCACTTGTTTCGGCTTTGCGTTCCTGCAGTGCCACCCATACTCCTAGAGAGCTTCGGCACCTCGCTTTCATTGCCGAGTTCACCACAGACATACGCTACGTCAAAGGCAGCCTTAACAGTGCAGCGGACGCTCTTAGTCGCATTACCATCAACGCCACAAGCCCCATCGACCTTTCCTTGTCTTCAATCGCCGAGGCACAAGCATTGGATGATGAGCTTCCACGAGTTCGATCATCTACATCCCTCCGACTAGAGCAAGTTAGCTTTCCCGACCACGACGTCACGCTTTGGTGCGATGTTTCACACAACTGTACTCGCATCTATGTTCCTTCAGATCTGCGTCGTGCTGTTTTTGATACCCTGCACTCAATCTGCCATCCAGGCGTACGAGCTACGCAACACCTGGTCACAGAACGCTATGTCTGGCCGCGCATACGCGCTGACATTCGTGACTGGGTTCGCACTTGCACAACGTGTCAGCGTATCAAGGTACAACGGCACACCAAGCCTCCATGGGGAAAATTCCCGCTCCCTGATGCACGGTTCGACACCATTCATCTGGACATCGTCGGACCTTTGCCACCATGCCGTGGATATACGTATTTGCTTACGTGTATTGATAGGTACACAAGGTGGCCTGAAGCAGCTCCAATGCCTGACATCACGGCGGAGACAGTTGCTCGTACTTTTCTGTCTACCTGGATTAGCCGTTTCGGTGTGCCATCAACGGTG
Source organism: Rhipicephalus appendiculatus (assembly GCA_030522465.1). NCBI lineage: Eukaryota > Metazoa > Arthropoda > Arachnida > Ixodida > Ixodidae > Rhipicephalus > Rhipicephalus appendiculatus. The sequence goes on from JALIZH010002454.1 coordinate 9,380, forward strand.
ACTACTGATAGAGGCAGACAGTTTGAGTCCGCACTTTTCACCTCTGTGACATCTCTTCTGGGTTGTGCGCGCATTCGCACCACTGCGTATCATCCTGCATCGAATGGCATCGTAGAGAGACTACATCGTCATTTGAAAGCAGCACTCGCCTCTCAGCCTCATGTCGAAGATTGGGTATCGCACCTCCCCATCGTGCTGCTCGGCCTTCGGTCAACGCTGCGACCAGAACTTTCCTGCTCTGTAGCCGAGATGGTTTATGGCTGCACACTCCGTTTGCCGGGTGACCTCGTCAATCCCGTAACTACGCAGTGTGTTTCGGATCCATCATCTTTCGTCCAGCGTCTGCGGGTCTATATGCAAAACTTACGCCCATCACCAACTTCGGCTCACACGACTAAGCACGACGTTTTTCTGCCGTCAAACCTACAGACATCCTCACACGTTTTCGTTCGTGTTGACGCGCCTCGTCGTGCTCTTCAGCCTCGCTATGATGGTCCTTTTCCAGTCATAAAACGTTCCGAACATCATTTTACAATCCTGCGCAATGGGCGCGAAGACACAGTAACAATTGAAAGGATCAAGCCGGCACCTACTATCAACAGCTCCGTATGACAACCTCTTCAAGTGCCAATGGCCATTTGTCCGCAGGGGGGCCCACCTGTGGCGTACTTTTCTTCTTCTTCTGGCGCATAACAACTCGGCACGTGAACTGGTAGTGGGGTTCTGCTAGAGAAGGAAGAAGAAGTAGTTCCGAGAATGGCGTGCACGTACAATAAACCACTCTGCGTTTTCTAAACCGTGCTTCAGAGTGCTACACGGTGTATTCTGCGATATCACGTCATTTTGTGGTATGTCGTGAGATTTGCATGGCCTGGCATTTTTGCCCTTCTGGTTGTGCCAACCGGCGTATTCCATGGTTTTACGTCGTTCGAGGCTGTTTCGTGCCGTTTACTTCACCTTATGGTTTCGGACTTCTGGCGGTAAAAAAATGTTATTTTCTGCGATTTCACGTCATTGTGTGAAGCTTCGTGACATTTTCGTGGCCTTGCATTTCTGCAATTCCATCTGTGCAATCGGTGTATTCTACGGTTTCACGTCATTTGGGGCTGTTTTGTGCCGTTTGCGTGACATTAAGATTTCCTACTTTTAGCTGTAGAAAACGCTGTATTCTGCGATTTGACGTCGTTTGGTGCTGTTTCGTGACGTTTGCGTGTTCGTTTGCATTATATTGCGATTTCGCACTTCTTGCTGTACAAAACGCTGCATTCGGCGAGTTCACGTCGTTTGGTGCTGTTTCATGACGTTTGCGTAGCTTTGGATTTTTGCGCTTCTAGGTGTGAACAATTAGAACACTACATTCTAAAGTGTGTTCGGGGAAAGCGTGTGGCCGTTCCACTGACTATGCCATGTCTTTTTTTCTTTTACACTCTCTGTGGGATAACACAGAAAGGGAATATTTGCGTGTTTTTTTTATTTTTTTACATGAGTCGCAGCGAGTTGCGAGACTAATCTTCCTCCGTTCGCATGCGGACGGAAGACGCCAGACGGATGGACGGACGGACGGAAGACGCCGGACAGATGGACGGACGGACGACGCTGGACGGATGGACGGACGGACCGACGACGGCGGACGGATGTACGGACGACGCCGGACGGATGGACAGACAGATCGACGACGCCGGACGGACGGATGGACGACGCCGGACGGATGGACGGACGGACGGACGACGCCGGACGGACAGACGGACGACACCGGAAGGACGGATTGACGGACGGACTACGCCGGACGGATGGACGGACGGACGGACGACGCCGGACGGATGGACGGACGACGCCGGACGGATGGACGGACGGACGGACGACGCCGGATGAATGGACGGACGGACGGTCGACGCAGGACGGATGGACGGACGGACGGACGACGCGGGACGGACGGACGGACGGACGACGCCGGACGGATGGACAGACGGACGGACGACGCCGGAGGGAATGACGGAGGACGCCGGACGAACGGACGACACCGCACGGACGGATTGACGGACGGACGACGCCGGACGGATGGACGGACGACGCCGTACGGACGGACGGACGACGCCGGACGGATGGACGGACGGACGGAAGACGGCGGATGGATGGACGGACGGACGGACGACGCCGGACGGATGGACGGACGGACAGACGACGCCGGACGGATGGACGGACGCACGGACGACGCCGGACGGATGGAAGTACGGACGGATAGACAGACGGATGGACGACGCCGGACGGATGAACGGATGGACGGACGGATGGACGACGCCGGACAAATGGACGGACGGGCGGACGACGCCGGACGGATGGACGGACGTACGGGCGACGCCGGACGGATGGATGGACGGACGGACAACGCCGGACGAATCGACGGACGGACAGACGACGCCGGACTGATGGACGGACGGACGACGCCGGACAGGTGGACGGACGGACGGAAGACGCCGGACGGATGGACGGATGGACAGACGGATGGACGACGCCGGACGGATGGACAGATGGACAGACAGATCGACGACGCCGGATGGATGCACGGACGGATGGACGACGCCGGTCGGATGGACGGACGGACGGATGACGCCGGACGGATGGACGGACGGACGACGCCGGACGGATGGACGGACGGACGGACGACGCCAGACGGATGGACGGATGGACGGACGGACGATGCCGGACGGATGGACGGACAGATGGACAGACAGATGGACGACGCCGGACGGATGGACGGATGGACGGACGGACGGATGACGCCGGATGGATGGACGGACGGACGGACGACGCCGGACGGATGGACAGACGGACGGACGACGCCGGACGGATGGACGCACGAATGGACGACGCCGGACGGATGGACGGACGGACGGACGACGCCGGACGGATGGACGGACGGTGGACGCCGGATGCATGGACGGACGCACGGACGGACGACGCCGGACGGATGGACAGACGGACGGAA
>JALIZH010002455.1:0-10748 GCA_030522465.1 Rhipicephalus appendiculatus
TTTGAACACGAGAAACTGACGAGTAGCCCTACAATTTCTGAGGAGGGAGTGCTATCTTTGCTTCTGAACCTTGACGGAAAGAACAGCAGTGGCCCGGACAACATTCCTAATAATTTTTTGAAACGGCACACTGAACTTTGTAGCAAATATCTATGTCTCATTTACCAGAAATCAATTAAGAAATGTCAAATTCCCTCAGATTGGAAAATTGCCAAGATAATTCTCATTCACAAGTCAGGTGATAAACAATGCCCAAACAACTACCGGCCTATCTCTCTAACATGTACAAGCGGCAAAATTCTCGAGCATATTATCTAGAAATTTCTAACTCAATATGTTGAGGACAACAATCTATTCCACCCTCGCCAGCACGGCTTTAGAAACGGATTATCCACTGTTACGCAGCTTGTCGAATTTATACACGATCTTGCACAGGGTATCAACAATCAGTCCCAATTTGACGTAATTTTTCTTGATTTCTCTAAAGCGTTCGACCGTGAATCACACCACAACCTGATCTACAAACTTGAACACCTAATTGGTAATGGACCTGTCACGAAATGGATCGCCCATTTTTTATCTGACCGTTACCAATATGTACAAGTTGACGGACACACCTCTGATGTTATTCCCGTACTATCCGGGGTTCCCCAGGGCTCCGTGCTGGCACCACTTTTGTTTTTACTGTTTATTAAAGATATAGCCAACCAGTGTGAAGTCAAAATGAGATTATTTGCAGATGACTGCGTGCTCTTCCACGAAGTGAAGCAGATTTCTGATCAAATTAAACTTAACGGTGCCTTGAACAGTGTATTCCAGTGGTGTCGCGATTGGAACATGCACATTAACAAAGAAAAAACCGTTTCTATGTCAGTTACCAAGAAAAAATTTCCGCTCAAATTCATTTATGGTACTGAGAGCACTGCACTGCGTTCTGTTAACGAATACCGCTATCTGGGAATCAACATCCACATCCGATTTGAACTGGACAACGCACGTCCAGCATGTAGCAAAAAAAGCCATGAACAAGCTTTTCTTTCTTAAAGGGACCGACAACTGGCCAGAAGGTGTGATTAGATCCTAGTTGAAATGACAAGACCATGAAATATAGTGACAGATTTCAGCATTATTTTCGCGTTGTGACTAGGATTTATACTTTTAAATCGTGCTTAAAAGTGACAAAAACCGTCATGTCGCGCAGCCGAGCGGAAGAGCCTTGAAGCTGGATTATGGAATATGGAGTCGATCACTTTGCTGTACGTAGTCGCGTAGCCTGATGCTGTCATGGGCGCCAGTCCTCAAAATTAAGATATGTTTATTATTATCCAGCCCCGCTCAATTCTGTGCTGCTTACGACGTAAAAGGAGTTGCACGGTGAGAAGCGGCGCTGCTGTCGCCGCCGCCAGTGGACCAAGTCGAGCCGCGGCGCATGCGCGCGGAGTGCACGCATGCGCAGTAAACCAGCGCCCTCGCACACGAACGGCTCTCGTGCTCACTGTTTGCAGCATGTGAGTGTACGACTGCATATTCGCTGCAGATAGAAAAATTTTGATTACAAATGTTTCGCGGCGTTTTCCACTTTACCATTCCGTGGATTAGACTCACTGACCGGTAAACTTTCCGTTGCGCTAAAAAAAGTAGGCACCATAAAAATTGTAGTCGGTCCCTTTAAACGTGCCTTGAAAGACTCACCCCCGAGGTAAAACTTCTGTCTTATCTTTCACTCATACGTCCGATATTGGAATATGCGATCATTGTCTGGTTCCCTTACACGTCTACCTGCATATCAACACTAGAAAGAGTGCAGCGCAAAGCAGCACGATTTATCTGCAACCGGTACCGGCGCACAGATTCACCTACTGAAACATTGCGACGCGCAGGGCTCACTACTTTATCCAGCAGATCGAAACTTCATCGTCTAAAGTTTATCTACCTACTTTTGCACAACTCATTTAGGATAAAAACATCAGACTACATCAATATAAGTCAGTCTAGAATCACTGGAAACAAACACCCACTCACTCTTGAAGAATTCCTTTGCAACAACAACACTTTCTTTTATTCCTTTTTTTCCGTTGTCCGTGCATGAGTGGAATGCGCTAGACGCCTCAACGGTGATGCAAACGACAGTACAAAAATTTCTAAAACTCACCGAGCTGTCCATTGCAACACCGATCTAGATGCTTGACATTGTCAGATTGATTCCTGAATAAATTCCTGCTTTGTTGCTTTATCCTATGCCTGTAACAAAAGTTGAATCCTACTATGCTGAAATCTCAGTGAATATTGTGTAACCTATGTATATTTATTCATCTACATTTACATTGTAACACTTCTGTGTATTTTCTGTATATTTTCTCTAAGTGTACCCACTCCTGTAAAAACCCCATCTGGGGTTGACAGTACTGAAATAAAAAAAATATTGCTCGGCCAGAGTCAGTCAGACTCAGACTCATGGCTTGACCTGAGTCTGAGTAAGCCTGAGGGAGTCGACTCATGAGTCTGCTGGCGTAAAATGAGCTTCTCCGGTCATGGTGTAAATGTTCGTTAATATCGATATCTCACAGAATCATGCTCTACGATGCGCGTTTTGATCTTGTACCTTCAAGTACGAGTTTTTTATGGTTGCAATACAGCAGGGACGTCTTTTATGGAATATACAATTCACACGAGATATTTCTATCAAGAACGTGCAGTGAAAGATTTGGAGGAGGGAGTACATGACGCCCCACTACACCTCCCCCCCCCCCAAAAAAAAAAAATAGGGCCTCTGATCGAAGGTTAATGCATTGAGGTATGTGCAAATAGATTTGAGTATAAACGTAGGCCGATATAAGGCTGATAATGATGCTGAGAGGTGAGTAGATAGGGCCATAGATCTGCCATTAAAGGTAGAGCTCAGTCCATCACCTAATCAGCCAGTGAATCTTCAGTAGTCAATATTCAAGAAAGCATCAACCATAGGTCGGCAAAAAATTTGGAGCTCATTCAGAAACTCTTATGACATAGATTTTGCCATTAGGGCTCACTCAGACTCACCAATATTTTCCTCAACCGGACGCAATCAGACTTACACTCACCAAAATATTACTCACCCGGACTCACTCAGACTCACGCCTCGATCAGAGTCTCAGTGAGTCTGAGCGGGTAGACATATGAGTCAGTTTGCCGACCTATGGTTACGAATGTCAACAAAGTGCTCCGGAAGACCATTCCAGTGATTAATAACTTACGGCAAAGGGGATAATCAATGTGCTCTCTTGCTTTTTTTCAAGTGCCCAAGGGAAAGAGAAAAATGCAAATCTGTTCATATCTGTCTGCATTTAATTCGAAAAACTACAGATAACCCAACCAGTAAAGAAAAGCATTCTTTTGTCATATATGCTTACTAACTAGCTCAACTTTGTGTAATTCTTATACTTTGAAGGTTGCCTGGATAAATAATGAAATAACATCTCCCAAGTTAGCTCTTTTCCTTACATCGGACCCCAACTAAATGAGTCGTTCAAGCGAACGGTATTCGCTGTACACGTTATTCTACGCTGCGTGTGCTAGGTTACAATAACTTTTATTTCACGCAGCACGCAGTTTAGTTAGATAAGTCTCACTCATTTTCTGTTGATCTGCTGTATCAATACGCTGTAATTGTAAAAGATGTAGAGGACTTTCGAAGTATGAACACGGATTTTTTGATGCAGACTAAGGTCTTGTGCAGTCACTGGTGGCCTACATCTGCAAAAGTGAAGGCGTTTAGCTGCATTAGAGATGCAGCCGCTTCGTCATTGCAGCCGGGTATGCCCCCGTCAGGTGTAGTGAAAACGGACGTGCAATTCCCTTAGCCTGTTACTTTTATTCACTGCGTACTCTTGAACCACGCGAGTGCATATCCGTGTATATATAAAAGAACTGCTCCTTTACCGAAGCGTTTCTTGCAGGAGACGGGCGAGATAACTTACTAGAACGATGCACGCGACTTGCACGACACCGCTGGATGGAGCCGTATCAACTTCAAGCGCTTGTTGCCAGCGTCGTTACCGTAACTGTCAACACGCAAGACCGACTGTTATACGTTTAGTGTGGGCCACAATGCTTACTCGCGACAAAACCATGCACTGCGCTTCTCTTTGACACAATAAACGTGGTTTACATTGTTGCTTACTTTGTCCCAAGTGCATAAAACCATTTTGTCACGTGGATTGTATGTTTGCGCAGTTGTACTTCAAGAGGAATTAGTGATGGGCTAGTGAAGCACAAAACTCGCACGATAGTGCAAAGAACCGCACGGAGGGCGCAAGAGCGAGACGGGACACAGCGAAACGTAGTTGAATGTCTGTTTGAACAAGGACTTCATACACAAGTGAGTTATGCAAAGTTTATACCAATAGCTTAGTCACTAGCTATTTTAACCTAAAAAGTGATGACACCGCTCATCTAAAATACCATATCAGGTGTTCATGGTTATTTCTACCGTCATCAGTTTAAGGGCTTAAGTTGTGCATTTACAGCGTGCAGTTTTTGCTCATTGCTAACCTGCACTATATGGTGTTGGACGATCGCCTCTTGATCCGTGAATGTTCACCTGGTCAGGCACTATCCAGACTAAATATATCGCAATTGGGTCGTCTCCTGTTTGTGGTCATAGATTGCATTGTCTTGCTTTAGCACTGTTGCACGAGTTAAAGCATTTTTCTTCTTACAAAACGCTTATACAGACAAGAACGTATGAACAGTCGCTGCAGTTTTTTCTGCCGTTCCTAAGAGGCACCTTACATTAGCTTACATAGATAGATAGATAGATAGATAGATAGATAGATAGATAGATAGATAGATAGATAGATAGATAGATAGATAGATAGATAGATAGATAGATAGATAGATAGATAGATAGATAGATAGATAGATAGATAGATAGATAGATAGATAGATAGATAGATAGATAGATAGATAGATAGATAGATAGATAGATAGATAGATAGATAGATAGATAGATAGATAGATAGATAGATAGATAGATAGATAGATAGATAGATAGATAGATAGATAGATAGATAGATAGTGTAAAGGTAGAGACAAGAGACATCAGCCTTGTTGCGGACCGGGTGTTCTTTGTTTCACTTTGTTCTCCTGTTCTCCTAGCCGAGCATGCGTCCGTGCTCGAGCATCGCTTGTCTTCATTACACTCGGCCACGCTGCGTGCATGCGGTCCTGCCAAAATTGGCCCTTCTCTGGCGTTGTTCGTATCTTCGAAGGTGGAGTCATGCAGAGGTCCTGAGCCCTGAACCACCATAGGTAGAACTAATGCCTCTGGCGGGCGGCATTGGCTGCCTCGCAGACGCCGGTCACGGACATGCACTGACTTGGTTTGGGCATGCAAACGACGCCTCGGGTGGCCGGCCTTGGCTGTTGCGTGCCGGACGGAATCGGCCACGCAGCGACTTGATTTGGCAGGCTGCGAAACATGCCCCTGGTGGCTGGCCTTTGCAATGCTGCAGCCTGTCTCCACATTCTTGCAAGGATATCTCCGGAGGACGGCGTTGATATTGCCGCGGTGGTCGGACTTGTGTACGCCGCTACTTGTCTGGCCGAGTTGCCGAACATTCTGGGGGGGCTACACTGGCTGTACCGGCGTGGCCTCAATGCCGGCTTACGATTGTCCAGTCGAGGTGCTATATTCCCCTGTCGAGTGGTTGGCGACACTGATGGCCTGCGAAAAATGTGAGGCCATCTGCTGAGTTATTCTGTATGTCTCCACACAAGTGCATTCGCCTTCGAACACTTATATTTAGAGATGTTGTTTAAGAGGATCGAACGCTTGGAGTTTTAGTTTCCTTTGGGGTCTTCTACTCTGAGGCTCAAGGGGCGGACGTCTACATAGTCGGACAACGGCCGCGGTAACGCACGGGGACGTGGCTCCGACGTGGGAGGGTCCATCTTGTTGGCATTGTCGGACCGGTCTGGTTTGTGGAGAAGTGGAGTGCCCTGTACGGCAGCAGCCGGTGCGTTCACTTGTTATAGTGATGGGGAGCGTGAGGGCAGTCTCTCCGACTGATGTTCGTGGCAAATGCGCCCAGTCCCTCGCGGTATGGTGCTGGCATCGCATACTGACGCACACTCAGAGGGCTGTAGCGGTGTACAGCATCTGGGGTGAATTTCACTGGCAGGGAAGTCGATGACGTTCTCTGTCGAGCGGTCATAGGGCACAGCTGCAGCGTCGGGATGGTGCCCTTCACGATCTCGGTCATCGAGGGAGGGCACGATCGTGGAAGCCCGAGCTGCGCAATCGAGGTTGTGTGCCTCGCAGCTCCCTTCCTCTATATAGACTCGGTCGGCCGGGAGGGGGGTCGCAGGCATCGGAAAGAGGGCGGAAAAGACTTATCAACCTGGCACTCCATTGAAGCCAGGATCGTTGTTTGATCCCTTCGTAGGCATGCCATACCTTTGCGGCGTCGCGAAGGTGATCGATCGCCACCACTCCTTTGCGATTGTTCGGCCAGGCATGGAGGGTGCCAAGGATGTTTATGGTCTTAATCAGCCCCACGGCGTCGTCCTGGAAGCCTTGGAATACCGGTGGTTCGCAGGCAGCCGACGATGGTGGGACGGCAGGTGAAAATCTGGAATGTGCCCATGCTAAGCAGCCCAGTTGCTCGGAGAGCCGCGTGAGGGCACAAGAAAACTCAAGGCGGTTCTTGGGTGAGCTGGCCTCAAGATTTTGTGAGGCGACTGCAGCCAACACGGCAATGATTGCGCACAATGTTGGCAAGGTGGCAGGAGACAGCTCGGAAGTCGACGCTGTCAAGGCGTTAGTCGTGACGCGGAGTTGTGCGATGGAATGCAGCAGCTCCGCGGCGCTGTCGGGTTATAGGGATGGAGAGACAAGGCCGGCATCTGTGGAGGATACAGAGGGTCCAGTACTCACGATGACACCATTCTTGACCAAAGACGCCCGGGCGGCGTTTTTCAGAGGTTGACATGATGACAGAGCCCTGCTCACGGGATCGATGCTGTTGGGAACATTAAACGCGTTCAAGGAAGCTCGCACAGTGCCTTGGCGTGAACAGGTATCGCGGTGCCGGTGAAGGAAAATCGAGCCGCCGAGGAGGCCTGGACGCCGTCCCCGTACGGCGTTCGCAGCACCGGGAGTTATGAGGCACCGAGGATGCATACACGCCGTCCCCTAACTGTGCTTGGTGCGGTGACAGGTAGGTGGGTTCCGCGTCCGAGATAGCTTCAACTGCTTTCCTGGGATGGCGGGTCCGGAACGCCGAAGACGCGCGAGCACAGGTGGTGTCTACATTAAGGCTTCGTTTCTGACAGCTGCGCCTTTGTAAAGGAAGACCATAGACAGCACCGTTGCTGCGGGCCAGCTGGTCTTTATCTCGCTTAGTTCTCTTTTCCTAGCCAAGCTAGAAAGCCCGTGCTCGAGCACCGCTTTGTCTTCATTACAATAGATAGATAGATAGATAGATAGATAGATAGATAGATAGATAGATAGATAGATAGATAAATAGATAAATAGATAGATAAATAGATAGATAAATAGATAGATAAATAGATAGATAGATAGATAGATAGATAGATAGATAGATAGATAGATAGATAGATAGATAGATAGATAGATAGATAGATAGATAGATAGATAGATAGATAGATAGATAGATAGATAGATAGATAGATCAAAGTGCCTGCACTTCGCTAAGAAAGGCTTCGCATTAAAAGAAACGGCGGTACGTTGTGATGCTTTGTGCAACTACAATGCGTTTAAAAGGTTCCTGAGCAAGTTGCCTCGTGGAACGAAAACGGAAAAAGGATTTCACTTTAATGAATATCTTGCTAACGAAACCTTTACGTGAACAAATAATTAGAATATGAAATTCGTTGTAGATTCATGAGCTTTCTGTGCACACGGTGTGTTTCAGAAATGTAACACTGCCAGCGCTGTGTCTGCTGTATATCTGTCCGCTGATCCGGTATTGCATGGACGATGGTACTTTTACGGAAACGTAAAATGTTTATACTGCGCTATTTGCAGGAATTCACTGAGGCTTTACATTGACTTCTTGGAATTAGATGGCGACCCGTTTCCCGGACTCCAAGCAGAGCAGCGACTCCCTACAATCACAAAGGCCTCAAGAAAAAACCGTTGACAACGCAGCGTATAAAGTGCTTCCATGTTAAGTAGCTAAAGCAACACCAATAAATTCTTTAGGAACTGATATTTTCACCGTTAAAGGCTAAACATTTCAAACACTAACAGACATTTCATTGAAATAAGACTAGGTTTTTTGAGTTAAGAAATTTACATGCAAACATTGTTGTTCGTACGCGTTTGCGCGATACATAGTATCAATATATAATTTTAAAAATGAGAATATATGGCTGTATCTTAATATACAAATGAAAAGTGTCATATTCGAGTCATTAATTGCGGTGTTATTGTGCATCGTGTCATAATACAGTTGCAAAGGATCTCGGCCCAGCCCTGCAGTTGGGAAAGCAGCAACAAATGTGGTTTCTTTTCTTTTCTTTTCTTTCTGTTCAGTGAAACGGAGCACCGGGCGAGTTGGCATAGCTTTATAGCGGCTGACAGCGATTATCAACTGTATTCTTTTGGCTGAACTTCACATACATAACGGCCACAAACGTGATCAAACCCCCCCTGTGTGCGAACACAACACATCAAAAATTCCAAAACGGTAAAATGCGCAGCTAACATGCGAAGTCATGAGAAAGCCGATCATCAAGGTAAACTCAGGTACTAAGAAGCCAAGGAGGAATTTAATATTGCACAATGCAAACCAATTCGCTGTAACCAGGCAATACAGATGTTTACGCATAATCTAAACGCATAATGCGATGAGACTTCCTTTGGTAAAAAATTCAGTTTTGGGATTTTGCAGTTATATTATGAAGAATTTCTTTATCTTTCAGAAAGTATGTCACACTTGGGCACTCGCGGTTTCAAAAAGAATTTGTGGTTCTTTTTCTTTCAGACGTTGACGAAAAATGCGCGCGTACCCCTTCGTCATTTCTTCGTTTTTCTCAGGCTTTTGAATTTGTGTACATTTTTCTCGACTATCGGGCGCAAGTAAGCAAATAATTTTCACACGTGTTAATCAGTGCCATTTACATAACTTGTACTGGAAGGGCATTTGTATTTTTTAGTATACAGGGTGTTTCAAGAAATGTCCAATATCCTCAAAAAAGCAGGAAAATGCACTATTTGCTCGCTGTCTTCACAGTTGTTTTTTCTGTAGCAACTTGCATCTTAAGATGATTGAAGACGTCATTTGGGGCAGTAATTAAGAAAATTAAATTAACTAACTTTAGTTAGTGGAATTATGCGGTTATGTCAAATGGGAGAATTGAAATTCTTCATTCGAAAAACCCAACGCAGCTTTGAGATTCAGAAAAGGCGACCTCTATTAATTATTGTGGCGTAATGAAATTCAGGCAAATTCAATGGCGAAACCGAAACCCAAGCACCGATTAGCGCAACAAGGCAGACGACTAGAATGACGTCACTGTTCAAGAGAACGGTTACAGAGGTGCAGTTCTTCCCTGTTTGTTAACGTATGTGCGTCATGCGTGCCACTACTGCAAGCGCAGCCCACACACCCACACCAAGAAGTCGGTTGATGGTTGATATAATTGACGTACACTCATTCTGGACGTCTCAGACGAATATGGCAGTTGCGCTCTTTCCCGTTTCAGTTTCGGTTTCGCCGCTGAATTTGGGAGGATTTCATTACTTCGCAATTATTCCTAGAAGCCGCTTTTTCGAAATGTCTAAGGTGAAATGGGTTCTTCGCATGAAGGACTTCAATTCTCCCATTTGGACACAACCGCCTAGCTCCGCTAATGAAAAAGTTAATTAATTTAATTTCTTAATTACTGTCCCAAATGATGTCTTCAACCATTTTAAGATGCCTGCCGCTACAGAAAAATCAATTGTGGAGACAGCGAGCAAATACCGTATTTTCCTGATTTTTTTTTAAAAATAGCGGACACATTTCTTGAAACACCCTGTATAAGGAAAAAAACATTCATTAATGGCAATTTTCAAAACATCTACAAACGTAACAAAACATAAAAATCTAGTTTTTGTTGTGCACTCCCAACTTCGTTTCCACTTCCGTAACACGTCAGTAGCTACCATTTGGAAAGTTGCAATGCTCGGAAAACAGCAGATCTTATCAAAAGTGTACATATGCAAAAAAAAAAACACAAACAAAAACAAAAATAAGAAACACTAAACACGATTTGAAAATAATTCTGAGCTCTAATGCCACCTGCGCCTACCTTTAAAATACGTTGCAAATTTTATATCCAAAGCTTTTAATACCACTGGCTTGTAAAGCCAATCGTATAAACGCGCATAGGTTGCGGAAAATTGCGCTGCATGGGTGTAACAGGGAGGGGGGGGGGGGGGGCACTAATGGAGGCACAGAAGAAACACAACCAGAACTGATGGGCGCAAACTATTTCTGTGCCTCCGTTACTGTCCCCCCCCTGTTACGCCCATGCAGCGCAACTTTCCGCAACCTATGTTAAACTTGAGCCAACTATCCCAGAGGAGTGCTTTATTGAAACTCACTTTCAACGCCTCACCCCTGCTTAAGACAATTTCGTTATCAAGTAAAGAAATGGAGGGCTAACTCACGCAATCCGGTATCTTCTTTCATATGTAGTATGTCCCCATTAATTCGCGTGATAACTTTTCACGATGTCTGAAGAGCACAGTCGTATTA
>JALIZH010002457.1:0-39824 GCA_030522465.1 Rhipicephalus appendiculatus
GACCGGCAGTCGAACCCGCATTCTCGAGCTTAATAGTGCAGCACCTTGGCCGCTAGTAGGCTGCAACGGCGTGTAAAATAAGGCAACAGCGTTCCGTAATACACTGAACGTGTCCACCGCTTTGTGTAGGCGCGCCGGGAGACGAGGCTTTTTTATGGCGCTTGCATCTAACGACGTTGTGTTTTTCAGGGAGAATACAGGACTTAGTCCCCAGACAAGTGAAAGTTGAGCGTTGTCATGTATGGGACGGCGTTAAGTTTGAAGTCTTATTCAGTTTTATAGGATACGTTGTAGGATACGGTAAGTTTATTTAAGATGAGGGCCAATTGAATTGAAGTGATTTTATTCAAGTGCACAAAGTTACACTTAGGAAAGAGAGGACTAAAGGCATTGGCACCTGACGAGGTCCTCCACCTGAAACAACTACAGTTTGCACACAAGCATTGGCAACAAAAACGGAAGGGACTGAAAGTTTACATAAAAAGTAAACGTTCACGTACAACTTTGAATACTTATAGAAGATAAAATAACATTTCACAGGTAAATAAAAAAATTGCAAACGTATCATAGTTGTGAACAGAAATCATTAAACACAAATAGCAAGCAATATGCACTGGAGGTAACACAAAGAACTATGAAAGAAGCAGTTGACTTATTTGGTGCTTTATTATTTTTCCTGATTTGTGATTATTTATTTCTTCTATACCTTTGTTGTTGTTCAAGACTGTCGTAATCTGGTAGTGCAGCGTTTGTGAACCATAGTTTATCCTGATCCCTTTATTCCTATAGCTAACATGTCGAAATGTATAAGGCATATGTTTTTGAGGGTCGTGTAAGGTGAGTGTAAAGGCAGTGTCGTTCGCAAGTAAGTGATGTGTCTCAAGAGCCAACCGCAGGGTTTTTGAGTTATGTATTAATTGTTAGGAGCAGGAATGAAAATTAATTGTTTATTGAAACAGCAGACGGTTTTCGTTCGAACGGCTGCAATCGTTGCGACACCTTGAGGGGCAGATCTGAACCATGTGCTTCTTTCTACGCGGCCTCTGCGATCCGCGGAGTTGATTGCGGAGACCACGCAGAAGGTAGCACCGCTCAACTCGTCGAGTGCTCTTCAGCTAATTGAATGAGTTCATTGATATAGCAGACAGTATTCTCGCGGACATATGCCGTATACACTACATAGCTGTTACATTTCACTCTAATGTCTACGCAAGTGGACTGAAACTTCACCAACGACTTGGGGCTAGCGCCGTTTAAGTGGAACATCAAGATTAGGTAATCTTGATGTTCCAGTTTTTAACAGCGAAGCTGTTCTTAGTTGACCCTTCGAGGTCCGTTGGCGTTCGCTCAACGCTGGCTGCGAGGTCTTGCGGTGGGGCGAGTGTGGGTCAAGGTAGCAAGAAGTAGGGCGATGGCGTGACAAGAAATCCGATAGCGATGCTTCAATGAAAGGAAAAAGTGGTGACTAGCCGTCATATTGGCGAGGGTGATGGTCGGTGGAGAGGGAAGTAAGCCAGTGTGAAGCTCGTCTGGACTGGCGAAGGTATTCAAGAGAGGGATGCAAGGAGGAAAGCATGAACCAAGAGGAGGCGCGCCAGGAGCGGCGAGGAATTCTACGCGAGAAATTCAACTTGAATTTCTCGCGTAGAAGGCACTACTTCACTTAAGCTCAACGAGAGGGCGCTCCATGTCGTGTATCTGTGATACACGGCCGGTTTGAAAAAGGCGTTTCGCAGAAACGTAAGCTTTTTCGTCTTCGGGGCGGCGCGTAAATGAAATTTTCCGTAGTTTGTTTTTGCCCAGTATGTGTGACAGCACTGACGAACGGTCTCCAGTGAAGTTGCAATCAATTATTATGCGTAATCTGTGTTCTAAATTCCAGTTAACAGCTGTCTAAAATGATTAGATCAATTTTATTTAATTAAATTTAATTTGTCAGCATAATTGAATTTCGCCAGTTTTTTTTTCTTTTTCTTTTATCTTTTTTGTCGTTCGTACGAAATAACTTTTTTTTTCGTTTTCTTGTATGCTCAAGAGCAAAATAAATAAGTTTGAAATAAATTGAGCTGGGATTGCCTTCTTGGGTCAGAGGAGGATAGACCAGGCTGTTACTCTAGCACCCGCTTTAAAAGTAAGCATATCTTGACTATCTTGAAGTAACCAATCTCGACCCCGCTTGTCACCTGTAGGAGCGGCCATCACTGAAACTGCGCGTTCCGCGAGGTTCAGGTGATGGATAGCGAACACTGACAGCCCGCACGCAATTGGAACAGGCAGAACACCCACATTATCGTTCGTTCCGCAAAAAGTGGCTGCCTCCTACAAGCGACGAAAATTCTCGCCAATAGACGCTGAAAGTGTCCTGTCTTGTTCATGTACCAACACGCGTGATGATCCCACGAGATCAAAGCGTGGCTTGCCTGGGCTCTGCGAAGGGTAGTTGAGAAACCACATGTCTGAAGCGGCCTGGAAACTGGGCAGGAACAGCACGATGTGGCGTTGTCGTCCATTCTCAGCACGGGCGGCGGAGGAGGCGCATTGCTCTCGGCCATGGCGAATCCGGTCCACTTCTAGCACGTAACCATCATCCTGTGGTAGCGTAGCTCACTTCGCACGGGTAGCCGTAGTGCCTCACCATTTCGCACTGCACAATCCCAGGCAGCACGCCGGCATTGGACCAATCTCGGCCTAATGTTGGCAAACATTGGCAGAAATATTGGTCCTACATTGGATTTTGGGGTTTTGCTACACCTAAATGTACATTGGTCCAATATTGGAAGCCAATGAATTCCCAATATTCGCAAAGATGGCTGAAGCCAATATTGTATGTCCAGCATATCGCCAATAATGGCAAAGATGGCTTAAGCCAACATTGTCCGTCGTACTTATCGCCAACATTGTATAAATATTGGCAGCTCCAATATTTCTTGCCAGCCTTTTTCGTTGGCTGCGCCATCATTCTTTCTTTTCCAGCGGTTAACGCCGGTTCTTGCCAGCCTTTTCGTTGGCTACGCCAATATCTTTCTGACGTATTCCACTGAATGTGTAGTTTAACATGAGGTAAGTTTGTGTGCGTGTAAATGAATGCGTGTTGCCCACGCTTTTGCATTTAGGTAGGCAGTAGGAATAATCACCTAGAAAGGCTCAGAGTAATCAGGAGTTTATTCAGAATGTATACAGTGTACATATGGTAAAGATACAGCAGGTTTTGAAAAGAATTTCGCATTTCGCGCTTTGTCCTACTGATCGCTTGCTTGTAGATAACAGCTGTACAGAACCGACACTAAATATTTTGAATAACGATCTTATATTACTAATAGCAAAACAGCACCACTCACAAACACACTGCCGAAATTCCTCTCTGTTATGGCTTATTTGAGCTTTAAGTACACCGAAGGCTCAAAAGGAATTGAGTGAAAAGCGAAGTGTGGCATGAAATGACATACATGAACGTCTACGCTTGAACAGGCATTCGACACAACTGTTATTCATATCCGCCTTGAACTACCAGTAAGTACATGGCCTATTTATTTATTAAGCGGTGACCACGCCAGAGCTTGAAAGAATGCGATAACTTAGAAACTATTCAAAATATGAGTGTTATAAACCCAGAAATTCTTTGCGCGAAACGAGTGGTGAAGGGAACATGAAAAACAGATGCTTAGCTGGCGCACAACAACGCGATAAAGGAACCAAATAACACACGCAAATGCTGACAATTTCGCTAAGGTTGAGCACTTAACTAACCAACTTCAACGCACACAACAATGCCCAGCACATGTATATTCACAAAGTAAAAGATCTAGAGAAAATACTGAGCGCACATTTCCCATACGAAAAACACGGAAAGTAACATGCAATGAAGGAAAGAAACGACTTACTGAACGCGATGCGAACACAAATATCCAGCGGAACGTTTGCGAGTTTTCAAAACACATCGGCGCTCATCTGCGGATGGCTTGTCAAAAGTCAAACCAGTCAAGTCCAAAGATGCACACGGCAGCTGCTTTCTCACTGTAGCGTCGCCGTAGAACGTCATCCTGTCTCGGCATCGGAGTCCGTTTTTTCCCATGAAAGAAGAGCGCCGGCCGCCGATGCCGGGAGCCCAAGCGAGGGGAAGTATCGCCGACTAACAAAGGATAGCCGCCGGCCAGAAGAGGCCGAAACGCGTACGCATCTTCGGTCCCGTCGTCTCTCGCCACACACCCTGCCCCCCCCCCCCCCCCCCACACACCCCGATCGTCGTTTTCAAAGGCAGTGAAAGCTCGGAACCACTGTCGAACCGTCGTGGGCGGAGCAGCCGTCCAGTGACAAGTGTTTTATGACCAGCCGCCACCATGCAACCCCGCTGCCGGAAGGAGAGGACGTAAAATTCGTGCGCAAAAGATGGCGTCGCACTGCTTCTCCGGCCTCCTGAACCCCGAGAACATTTATTTTAAGTGAGCACGTCTTGTTGTGTGAAGCGCTGAGAGTGCAAACGTAACTGATCCCCCATTTAAAGATTCCGCGAGCGATACCGCAGTCTTGGACAGGCAATCGCTGTAGCGCGCACACAAAAAAACTACGATACGGTAATCTAACCAGTCGTGTATCAAACACAAAAATACGTGGTGGGGCTGAAGTAACATGAAATGTTTTGATTGTTCACCGCTAATAAAGCGTGAGAACAATTTCCGAGCGCACGCACAAAAGTCGAACCAGTGAACGCCCATTGCCAAACAAAATAGAATCCTTTTCTGCTCTATTAACTCATCAACGCTACCTATATACAGTGGCGTCTCTTATAATCATATCGTGGTTTTGGGACGTAAAACCCGATATTATTATTATTATTATTATTATTATTATTATTATTATTATTATTATTATTATTATTATTATTATTTATATACAGCGTCAATCAATGTGAAGGCAATGTTCTAAGTTTTTTTTGTTGTTCTGACAGTTGCGGTGTATATGCTGGCTTTGTCGTACAATTAACGTTATTTTTTAACAAGCATTGCAAAGTTCAATTTTGTTCTCTTTTGCGTTTCCCTTCTCTTAAAAATCTTTCCAACAGCTCGAAAACTCAGTTGAGCACTTGGTGCATATTTAATTTTACATTGCTGAACATCTGTAAAAGAAATTTTGTTCAACTATTTAGCCTGTATTTTGTTCCATACCGAATGTCAACTGAGTAATACAACTCAGTAATGCCAACTCAATCATGGAATGCAAACGCAGTAATGGAAGTGCCAGTTTTGTTTGTTGACTGACGACGGTAGACTGTTTTTGCCGTCTTTATGAAACGGCACTGCCAACATTTTACATTGGCTGGCAACGGTATTCGATTGTTGCCGTCCTTGCAAGATGGCTGTGCCAATGTGTTATGAATGCTGGAAATGATGGGCCTTTGTTTCCGTCCTTATACAATGGCGGTGCCAATATTGCATGTTGGCTGGCTACCATGGCCCTTTCTTGCCGTCCTTGTATGATGTCATTTCCAATATTGTATTTTGGCTGGCTATGACGGCCCTTTGTTGCCGTCCTTGTACAATGGTAGCAACAATATTGTATTTTGGCTGGCTACGATGGACCATTCTTGGCATTCTTATAGGCTGGCTCTGCCAACATTGGTTTTGTAATGGATTGACTGGCCCTTCATTGGACCATCGTTTGCCAGCGTATAAACAATATTGGGCCAATGTGCTGTGCTGCCTGGGATGTTACGCAAGCACACCATATACATTCCTTTGAATTTTTCTCATGAAAGAGACAAAGAGAGAAGTTATTGAGGGAACGCAGAAAGGTCGTGACCTAGTGGCAGGATTTTGCAGCCCACACTACTAGGAGCGAAACGGAAGAGTAATAAGAAAGGGAAAGAAGTAAAACAGGAGAGAAAGGAAATACAGGGATGCTAACCGGTTTAGCATGACCGGTATGCTACCCTGCACAGGCAAAGGGGACGGGGCAGATTGAAAGAAGAGTGAACAAGGCATATCTTCTCGACTGTCCTCGATACGCTATGCAGAAACGGTCAGTAGCGATCGTTCTCGCTCGCACTGACAACAAACCAATGTCACGAGAAACTACCCTCCAATGTCATCCGAAAAAGTCATCGAGAATTCAGGCAACCAAGGCATTCTGAATATTTCTAAGGACAACATACTTACACGAGCGGCTGAAAACTCATATGGAATGAGAAGAGGGGCGTGAATAGAAGAGGGGCTTGAATAGGGGTTATTTGGGTACTGTTTAAAAAAGCAGCAAGTCTAAGTATGGTGTATCACTGTCGAAACTATGAACTTATGGACTATAGGAGCGGATTTCGCAATAATTGCGGTCGTCTGAGGTCTCTTAATTACGCGATTAGGCATAAAGTGGCATGCTTTGTTGTACTTCGTCCTCATCTAAATGCGCTGACAATGTAGTGGTGCCGGGACTATAGTCACACACACAGCGTCACAAATAAGACAAAAACCTTACTGTCCACTTATAAGCGTCCCCGTGAGACCAAGCGCAATGTAATCGCGATTTTAATAACAATAATTGTTGGGGTTTCATGTCCTAAAACCAAGATATAATTACAATAGACGCCACAGTGGAGGGCTCCGGAAATGTCCTCCATCTGGTATTCTAAATTAAAGGGCACCTACATCCAAATACACTGGCTCTGGCATTTCGCCTCCATCGAAATGAGGCCGGGATTCGAGCCCGCGACCTCCTGGTCAGCATCCGAGCAACACAACCACAAGGCCACTTCGTCGGGTAAATATAATCATGAATAGTCAAAAGTATTATCACTTACGAGTGTAAAGCCCGCTAGCAACGTGAGCTCGTCCTCCGCAAGTGTGATGCAGCACAAAGTCATCGCAGTAAACGCAAAAACCAGCCTGGCAAATAGGCGGTGTCGCACCATTGCCGGCGGCTCTGCCCTGAATAGCGAAACGGTAGGTGATAAACTATGTCGTCGCGACGGAGGTCTCCCGCAGATGCAGTGTCACTCAAGCTCGGATTTCTATGTTGTTGGTGTAAATTGCTCTTGCGCCTGCGTAACCTCTTTAGTCTGACCCACATCATCATGCGTGCACAGGTTTTCGCAGCGCACAAGTAAAAACCAGGTGGTGGCGTCGTTATCAACCCATTTATTTTTGTACAAGGGCTTCCTTTTTCTTGTTGTTGTTGTTGTTGTTACTACGGTAGCCACAGTTATGGTATAGCGGTGGCTTGAGTACAATGAGAAGACAAAACCATGTTAACATAAATCTATTAAGAATATCTATGTCACAGGTCATATTAGCTGAGTGCTACGTGACCATTGTTGCAGCTCTTATGAGCAGACCTCCATCAGCAAATATGCAAATCTGCAATCAGCAAATCAGCAAAACTTTTGCAAACGTTCTTAATACACATTTTCTCACGTACGAAACGTGCAGCAGAGTGGCGCAGTGGAAGCGTGCTGGGCCCATAACCCAGAGGTCCGTGGATCGAAACCACGCTCTGCTATCATTTTAGTTTTCTTTTATGCCCCCCGCCCACTTCCTTACTGCACATTTTCCCGCATAACAAGAGCGCAGCAGAGTGGCGCAGTGGAAGCGTGCTGGGCCCATAACCCAGAGGTCCGTGGATCGAAACCACGCTCTGCTATCATTTTAGTTTTCTTTTATGCCCCCGCCCACTTCCTTAATGCACATTTTCCCGCATAACAAGAGCGCAGCAGAGTGGCGCAGTGGAAGCGTGCTGGGCCCATAACCCAGAGGTCCGTGGATCCAAACCACGCTCTGCTATCATTTTAGTTTTCTTTTATGCCCCCGCCCACTTCCTTAATGCACATTTTCCCGGATAACAAGTGCGCAGCAGAGTGGCGCAGTGGAAGCGTGCTGGGCCCATAACCCAGAGGTCCGTGGATCGAAACCACGCTCTGCTATCATTTTAGTTTTCTTTTATGCCCCCCGCACACTTCCTTACTGCACATTTTCCCGCAAAACGAGAGCGCAGCAGAGTGGCGCAGTGGAAGCGTGCTGGGCCCATAACCCAGAGGTCCGTGGATCGAAACCACGCTCTGCTATCATTTTAGTTTTCTTTTATGCCCTCGCACACTTTCTTAATGCACATTTTCCCGCAAAACGAGAGCGCAGCAGAGTGGCGCAGTCAAGATTCCACTTCCGGCTTTCGAGCGATACGGTCGCGGGATGTTCGCGGTCGCTGCAAAGGACGTCAAGGTGAAGGACCGCAAGCGCCTTATTGTGGACCCTAATGGCCGTGGCGTTCGTTTTAAAATTCACTGGCTGTTACACGGTGTGCCTGATGAAGACGTGCGAACCGCATTATTGCCGTACGGAAAGGTCAGTGAAGTTTCCAGGGAACGTTGGCGTGCTCAAGGCATCGCAGATAACAGGCCCATAGCCAGAAATTTTTTTCGGGGGGGGGGCCCACTTGTTGAAAACCTTGAAAACGGCATATTTTCATTATTTTTTCAAGGTAAAACAGCCACCTCCATCCGAATTTCAGGGGGGGGGGGGGGCCCTAGGGCCCTCCCCCTGGCTACGGGCCTGGCAGATAAGGGCTCGACGACCCGAATTGTGACCTTGAAGTTGGGGCCTGGAGTCAAGATTGACGACATTCCCCACCAAATCAAGGTGGCCGGCGAACCTTCACTGATTGTTGTACCGGGGCAGGGCCCCACTTTGCCTTCGTTGCAAATCTAGTGGGCACATCCGCAGGGAGCGTCAGGTGTCACGCTGCACTAGTTGCCACCGCTACGGCCATGACGCGACCCAATGTGCGAAGACTTACGCAAGCGCCGCCGGCTCTCTGAAAGGCGTTGACACTTCAGAGCACTTCATGGACGAAGCGGACGCGGAAGAAACAGCGGCAGGAGCGGGACGTGAAGCCCCACCCACCGTCAAGTATCCTGCAGCGACCTCGGTAGGCGCGGCAGACAAGAGCAAGTCACCTACAGAGCAGTGACCATCGCTGACGCAGACCGCTGATGTGAAGGTCAGTGAAAACAACGACCTTGGCACTACTCCGAATGACACCGACGGGGACAAGCCCGCGGACATGGACACTTCGGAGGCATCGACTGTCTGTCAGCCAAGCGGGCCCATGAGGGCGCTGACGAGGTGACAACGAACCCCGACGGTGAGGGACAACCCCCGAGCAAGACGGTCCCCATTCGAAGGCCCACTTATCGACCTCGACCGAACCTGGGCACCAGTAAATCTGTGGCGGCAACGCCGCCACCTGCGCCGACGTAATGTTAAAGGCGCCATGGCACAATGCCCTGGCATGTCTTTTTTTGCTGAGGTAAACACCACGTTCCCAGCCTCTCTATGATATCGCAATGATGTTCGTTTCTAAATCACTACGCATCGCGACTCTTAACGTACGAGGTCTTGCGTCAAAAAGGAAGCAGTGTCAGGTGTACCGTTTGGTGACCGAAAATGACCTCGACATTGTAGTGATACAAGAGACTAAAGTAGATAGTGAAGCAGAGACTGGGAACATGGTGTGGCGTTTCACGCCGGCCTATCATACACCCAGGCAGCACGCCGGCATTGGACTGATCTCGGCCCAACGTCGGCAAACGTCGGCGGCAATATTGGCCCCATGTCGGCAAATGACGCTCGCGCTACTTTCACCCACATCGGTCCGATGTCGGCTAGCCGGCGTTGGGCCGATGAGGGCTAGCCGGTGTTGGGCCGATGAGGGCTAGCCGGCGTTGGACCGATGAGGGCTTGCCGGCGCCGGGCCGATGAAGGCTTGCCGGCGTTCGGCCGATGACGGCTTGCCAGCGTCGGTCCGAGACCGGCCTGCCGTTATTCAGCAGATGATGGAAAGCCGTCATTGGGTCTATGTAACCTGGCTGATGCCGGCGTGGTGTCAGCCTCGCCGACGTCGGGAAGCCGCCGGTGCGACGGTTAGCACTCGTTATTATGGTAATGTACCATGCGGTGAGTAAGGTAATATACTGTGCCGTTGTAGTCTGCTCGTAGCCAGTTTATATGGGGACACCGGTGGTAGTTGCTCGATGCGTACAGTAGCTTCATTAGAAAGGCTGATACGCGCGTTATAAAGTGAAACGGCTGGGCGCCGACCATGCATAGTTCGGTGTTCCTGTGATTACTGTACTGTAAGTCAGCAGTGCTAAAGAAACCTATTCGCGGCACAACGGCATTCATCGACTACCGTTGGCGCCGTATTCGGTAAATACTTCGTAAGCAGAACGACCTATTTGGGGTCTTAGCGTAGCATTGAGATTCAGAATTCTGGGGAACCGTGCAAGGCCGAGAAGGAAAGTCAATATTGTCTCCAAAACAACTAAAAGAATGAAAGTCCTGCTGCATCAATTACGCATGCATCTAGGTAATGAAGGAGCAACACATTGCAAAGTGATAAACAGAAATTTATTCACACATATGAACACATGCCAGCAGTTCCGGAATAATGATGCCATAAAGGAACACCTAAACATCTATAGATACCGTAGCCAACATATAAAACAATCCCACAGCCACCGTATTCCTCATGAAAAACACGAAAATATTGAGAATCGAGAGTGGGGTCAGGCGAAGAGTTCCAATCATTTCAATGTTATTCACGGCACATTCAGAATAAATATTTGAAAACATAGAACGGGAAAATATATGATTAAGAAAAAACGAAGAATATCATAGCTACTTGTGTTTTGTGGACGATATCGTGCTTTTCGGCAATGACGGTGTCGAATCACGAAAAAAAAATACTGGTGATGTAAACGAAAGAAGCCGGATTAAAGATGTACCCGAAGAAAACAAAGATCATGTTAGGCGGCCCGGCGAGAAAGGGAGATTAAGGGTGGCAAACAGACTAGAAGAGCATGTATACGCGTAGGCTAGTAACTAACAGAGGAGCCCCCCCCCCCCCCCCCCCCACCACCATGTTTATCAAATTCACCGAAAAGTAAGGTTGGGTGGGTTCGCAAACGTGAGTCCATCGTAACACATGACTGGAAATTAAATTACCCCTATGCTTTAAGCGGAAATCACAATTCTTTCAGGCATAACTTATGGGACGGAAACATGAATAAACTACAGCACGCGACCTGAAAAACGTTGCGAGTGGTGCCGCAAGGTTCCGTATACTGTACATCTAAACAAGGTAGACACGCAAGCACGCATTTCTTATTTCAAGGTAAGAATGTAACGGAAAAGAAGCGTGCATGAATACCTTTCACGTGTGGCTCTTGGATCGGTAAGAACACGAGCGAATAAAAGGCACGGTCAATAGCGAACGCACGATAAAGAGAACAACAATCTGACTGGACAGAAGTAAGAGCAGTCAAGACGTGCCCTTAAATAAAGCGAGCGAGTCCAATATGGAAGCACGTAGCCACTGGTTGCTAGCTGCGGTGATATCTGCCGAAAACAGTGCTGGAATCTTGCCGCATATCCATCTCGCACACGTTTTTGACTTTCCTCCGCACATGTCCACACACCGACACTTTTTGAAGAATTCTGCTGGCCGGAGCGAAAAAGCCTGCTCTCGCTACAACTTAACCTTCCATCTAGCTGGCTACCCTTCCCTGCCTGGTCAAGCAAGTTTCGCGACAATAACGCCGAATGACAGGAGTAAAAGCGGTGGGGGGGGGGGGGGGGAGGGGGGGAGGGGTAGAGGTTGAAGAAGACGAAAAAAAAGATTCTCCCTTCTTAGGAGCCCGGCTCAGCCTCCGACAATAGTGTGCGCCTCCACCCCCCCCGCCCCCCCCCCGTGTCCCCTCCCTCTCCCCCCTCCACAGCATGTCGTCTGTGGGCTACGTGGAATTTTCAATGCATCGCTTGTTACAACGCGTCGCTACGTGAAAACTTTCCGTACCCCACGTTGCAACCGCATTTTTTATCGTATTTCCCGTGCAATTATAGTAACATTAAATGCGACTGTTTCTAAAAGCAAGTGGGAAGCAATTGTGGGAAGCAAATGAGATTTTTACTTCAAAATGATAGGTTTGGGACAAAAAGACGGAGATAAAGTGAAAACACGAACTGGCAAACACGTGTCAAACACGTGTTTGTATGTTCATTAATGATTGTTGGTCTTGGTGGGCTAGTTGGTTTGGAAGGTTTTTACCGAAAAAAACGTATCTACACTTCTTCCCGGTCTTTATTGCGCCATACTTATTTTTCTCAAGTATAATGAACAACTACCTCAGCAACACTCATTGTTGAGCTTTTTTACTACTTTCACAAGGCAAAATTATGTGACATCACTGAAGCAAATGCGTTTGTTACGCTTGACCACAACATGCGCGTGTGTAAATACGTGCACACCCACAGACAGGAAACTATTCGTGCAGACCATCCGGTCAGCGGCTGAAAGGTTGTAAAGGATACAGCGCGAAATATGATGTAAGGCCCGGTTTATGCACGGAATTAGTATTCACATAAAACTTCTTCCGCTAAATGTATTCCTGCTGGAATGATTGGGCGAATCCTGATGCTGGATATATCAGTGAGGTCTACCGACCAATGGCAAAAACATTTATGAAAGAGAAGTACTTTGAATGTAAGTTCAGTTTTTGTAGCGTTGAACAGCTCGTCAACGAAATGGCCATCTAATGTGAGTCAGTCTGAAGGCCGCTTTTTGGGTAGAAAAACCACAGTGCTAATGATAATTGTTAGTTAATCTCCTTGCAGAAACTAACAAGAGGATGCAAGCTATTTACTCGGCGTTACTTCGCGCCCCGAATAGTACTTAGATGCGGCATAAGCACGATACAATGCATGCATGCACTTTCTTATTTTTGCTAGTACACCAATTCATGTAGCGGCTTTCTGCAGCTTAGGCGAGTAATATTCAAGCGCTTAATGCTCTATGGCATTACAAGCTTGTGTTCGACGTCGACGTACAGTAGATTGCCAGCATGTCAGCGACGGTTTTATTTAGCCGCCCTCGGTGAGGCCATTCGTCTGCGCGTGATAGTTGCGGGTATCCGTCGGTGACTTGTATGTCAAGATGGTTTGCGTTATTTCCGCCGTAAAATCCGTACCTGTGTCGGTGACGACGACTTCTGTAGCGCCATGACGCAGGAGGACGTTCTCAACAGGGCAATATATAACTGTCTGAAGGAAGACAAGAAGGTATTCCAGCTTCGCCATGAAAGCTAACCAACAATTGACTCAGCCAGCATTGCTTTAAGAGCAGCAACAACACGGGTAAAAAGGCCCAATTCTGCCTGTGAAAGCCTTCAGCTGCCGATATCAGTTGAAGCAGCTGATACAAGGCAGAATGACGGCAAGCCCGGCCCAATGTTGCCGGTGAAAGCCATCGGCTACGGCGATATCGGCGGAACGGCGGCAAAGTCGGCCCAATGTTGCCGGGGAAAGCCATCGGCTAAGCCGATATCGGCGGAAAGCACGGTGGGACGCCGGCAAACACGGCCCAATGTTGCCGATGAAAGCCATCGGCTAAGCCGATATCGGTGGAAGTACGGCGGAACGCCGGCAAACTCGGCCCAATGTTGCCGGTGAAAGCCATCGGCTAAGCCGATGTCGGGGGGAAGTACGGCGGGACGCCGGCAAACTCGGCCCAATGTTGCCGGTGAAAGCCATCGGCTAAGCCGATATCGGCGGAAGTACGGCGGGACGCCGGCAAACTCGGCCCAATGTTGCCGGTGAAAGCCATCGGCTAAGCCGATATAGGCGGAAGTACGGCGGGAGGCCGGCAAACTCGGCCCAATGTTGCCGGTGAAAGCCCAACATCGGCTGAAGGACGGCAAAATCGGCCCAATATTGCCGGCGAAAGTCAACGGCTCCGCCCATATTGGCTCCATGCCGGCAACGACGGACCGTGGTTGGGCCGCCCACAGCCGCCTTAAAACCAATATCGGCCCGACGTTGTGTGCTGCCTGGGCAGTGACTAGTCTTGCTGTAGGAACATCGGCGGGCTGCTGCCTCCCACTGCGCCGTAGCTTGTGTTTATCGCGACAGGCAATAATTTGTTGTAATGAGCGACTGATTGTGTGCGATTTTGTTCTTGAGGATAAGGAGTGGCGTATTATTTGTGTGTATGCACCCAATAATGCAGAAGAAAGGCGCTCCTTTTTCCCGCATGTTCGTCAATTCCGTGATTGCGAAAAAGTACTGATTCTTACCGGCGATTTCAACTGTGTGCTTTTTGCAGCAGATAAAACTAGCAGCAGAAATTTTAATGACGCAAGCACCGAAGCTCTTCGAGAAATAGTGAACGATTTCTGCGTAGAAGATGTAGGGAAATGTTTAGAGGGTTCACGAACTGCGCAATTTACTCATTTCCAAGGATCAAGCCATGCCCGACTTGACAGAGCATATGTATCTCTGGATATTTTACCATTTTGTCAGCAGTACCATGTTACGCCTGTCTGTTTCAGTGATCACTGCCTGGTTAAGTTTACTATTGCTACTCGGGCGGAAACACGAAATAGATTTAATTGGGAATTATGGAAATTAAATTGCAAACTGCTCACTGATGATGTTTTTGTGAAGAAAGTAACTGAGATAATTAAAACACTGAAATTGAACTGTAAATTACCCATGGCGGAAAGGTGGGAATACTTCAAAAACCAGATTAAAATGAAAGCACTGGAACGATCTAGCGCCATAGCTAGAGAGGCAAGAGCTCAGAAAAAAAAATGCCCCCCACCTCCCCGAAGGGAATCGTGAGGAAATGCGAATGCATTTCTTGCGCCGAGAGATTTCGCCTTCACCGACTTCTGCCATCGCCTTGAGAGGCGCCCAGCCAGCGAACGGTCGAGAGCGAGGTGCGAGTGGACGGGAGAGTGGGGCGCACGGAGGAGAGAGGGCGAACGGCGAGAGAAGGAGCGGCGAAGCACTGCACCTACCCTCTCCTACACTCTCTCGCACCACATGCTCCGGTTGCTAGGGGCGAGGATAAGCGCGCGCGCCCGCAGCTGTTGCTATGGGAGAGGGAGTGAGAGCGGAGAGATAACACCTACCGGCGCGCGGACACCTCCTCAACTTATCATCCTCCTCCGCGGACACCGCCGCGGACAACGCCGCCTGACATAGCCCGACTAAGAAATGCATTCGCATTTAAAAAACTTCGTTCGAACCTGCAGCTACTTATCGCTCAGGAATCACGCAGACCTGGCGAATTCATCGAGGATATCAAGACAGTGAAACCCAAGCTAGAATATATTGATACCGAGCGATACCGCGGCGCCTCAGTTCAAGCAAGAGCTGAGAGGCTCATAAGCGTGGAAACGCCGACGAAAAGAGCGTTGGGTTCGGAAAAGTGGCATGCGCAAAAGAAACAAATCGTAGAAATTGAACGCGAAGGCGTAGTCACTAAAGAAACTGACGAAATTGTGAAAACGTTTTCGGAGTACTATAGTGCATTGTTCGCTAGAAGCGTGGTCGACATCGATCTTTTCAAAAGGGAGTTCCTTGCCTTGATGGCACGACTGGATAACGAGACGAAAGAACTTTTCGAGCAGCCTATCACCGTTGGCGAGGTAAACTGTGCTATATAGAGCATGACTTCTAGAAAATCGCCGGGCCGGAATGGCCTTGGTACTTCTTTTTATAAAACTTTCAAGAACGCCCTGTCACCAATTCTGACGAATATTTACAATGAAGCTTACGACAGAAAGTTTCTACCCCCTTCCTTCACTACAGCGCACACAATACTAATACCTAAAACCGACGATCCCGTAAAATTGCATCCCGTAGCTGCTTATCGGCCTATAAGCCTAACTAATAGTGATTACAAAATTTTCATGAAAGTATTAGCTCAAAGACTGCGAACTGTTATCACGGAGTTAGTAGGTCCAGACCAGACATGTGGCATCAGAGGACGCTCGATTAATACGAACACTGACGTCGCCCGTTCTATCTTGGAATGCTGTGATGTGACGGGCGCTGGAGTAGCTATGCTACAAATAGACATCGAGATAGCGTTTCATAGGGTTCCCCATGATGTTCTTTTGTGTGTGCTAGACCATGTTAATGTAGGCCATGTTATTAGAGATGGAGTCGCTATGGCGTATAGGTCGTGCGCTACCCAGTGAATAGTCAATAAAGTGGTCAGTGAGCGTATACCAGTGCGACGATCTCTGCGTCAAGGGTGCCCTTCTGTCGGCATTACCTTTTGGTCTGTATGTAGAATCATTTTGCCAATACATTATAAAGAGCGAGCAGATACGGGGCTTTAAATTACAACAAGTAGTAGTGCGTTTGCTGGCATACGCCGATGACATTGCCGCTTTTTGTACAGACTACGACAGTATCCTGCAAGTCGATAAAAAGGTCAAGACCTTTTGTACTGCCAGTGGAAGTTCCGTGAACTGGGGAAAGAGTCTCGGATTCTGGCACGGCGATTGGCCGTCTACCCCAGACACTTTCGCCAACTTGAGCTTTGTTACCACTCCTGTTAGGTATTTGGGATTACCCCTGGTCTCTGCGTCAAGGGTGTCCTCTCTCATCGTTACTTTTTGGTCTTTATGTCGAGTCCTTTTGCCAGTGTATTATAAAGAGCGAACTGATACGTGGTTTTAAACTGCAACAAGTAGAGGTGCGTTTATTGGCCTATGCCGACGACATTGCCATATTTTGCACGGACTACGACAGCATTCTGCATGTTGCTAAGACAATCCAGTCGTTTTGTATAGCAAGTGGAAGTGCTGTGAACTGGGGAAAGTGTCTCGGTTTCTGGCACGGCGATTGGCCGTCTACCCCAGACACTTTCGCCAACTTGAGCTTTGTTACCACTCCTGTTAGGTATTTGGGATTACCCCTGGTCTCTGCGTCAAGGGTGTCCTCTCTCATCGTTACTTTTTGGTCTTTATGTCGAGTCCTTTTGCCAGTGTATTATAAAGAGCGAACTGATACGTGGTTTTAAACTGCAACAAGTAGAGGTGCGTTTATTGGCCTATGCCGACGACATTGCCATATTTTGCACGGACTACGACAGCATTCTGCATGTTGCTAAGACAATCCAGTCGTTTTGTATAGCAAGTGGAAGTGCTGTGAACTGGGGAAAGTGTCTCGGTTTCTGGCACGGAGAGTAGGCCGTGTACCCCAGACACTCTCGCCAACTTAAATTTTGTCACCACTCCTGTTAAGTATTTGGGAGTACCCCTGGATAGTTATATTGACAGTGAACCTCATTGGCACAATGAAATCGATAAATTACGAGAAAAAGCCATTAACTGGAATGGCTGGAATCTCTCACTCTTTGCTAAAGCTACAGTCTGCAACTTATTATTTATGAGTAAATTGTGGTATCTCATGCAAGTGACTCACTGTTCAAGAATGAATGTCCAGAAGCTCCATCGTATATTCGCGGTATTTATTTGGGGCTCCACCTGGGAGCGAACTAGCAGAACGAATTTGTTTATGCGACTCCGTCATGGTGGGCTTGGTTTAAGCCATTTGTATTTGCGCCAAATAGTGAATCGTTTTATGTTCTTAAAGGATGTAGAACATCCCTTTCTGCGTACAATGTGCCAGCTGCGGTTAAGTCAGGCCTTACTGGATTTCCTTGTTTCGACAGAGCATGTACATGGAAGAATTCGCGGCTACCTAAAAGAAGTTGTCATATCTGCGCGCTTTTTGTTTACTCGCTTTTCCCTGAGTTATCTAAGTGATGTAACTGAGAAAAAGCTATACAGAGACCTATGTGAAATGGTGACGCCCATGCCGCTTTATCGAAGCCAATACTGTACAACTGGGGGAAAAGATGTTCTTAAGCGTGTGAAAAGGATGCCTGTGCCACCAGGTGTTAAAACCTTCTTCTTTCGTTTACACACTGGCACCCTGGTGGTGAAGACCTGGATGGCCGAAAGAGGATTTTTTCTACCCTGGGGCGTACAGTGTGAAATTTGTAAACGGGATGAGATCATAAACCACGTGTTTCTAGATTGCTGGGACGCAGTTTTCATGTGGGACATATTGCAGAGGTGTCATGAGCGACAGCCATGACATGCAAAGACGAAAAAGACGAGCGTTCAAAGGGGCACGGGCGCGTCCTCGGAACCTTCGAGAACCCGAGGCGCGTGAACCGAGTCAAGGAGAAAGACGAAGATGTGGTGAGCTGGCATTGTCTGGGTGGACTCGGCTGTGGAAGGACGCATCGCCAGCTCATGTTCCGGCGACGGGAGCGACGGGTGTTTGGGTCTACGGTCTGAGACGCGGGCGTCCCGAGGTGGCCGGCGGAGTCGACGACAGTCGAAAGGTGATGCCTCGGTGATGCCGCAGCCGCGCCCAGCAAGTACGAGCATTCCGTCGCAAGCCCCCTTCGGAAGCGAGCCGCCCAGGACAATCCCCGGAGTGCCACGTCGTCAGTGGAACGCCACACCGGGTGCAGCCAACAGTGACGTCAGGCCTGAAGGCGTTAGGCATAACGGGCCAAGCAGTCAAGCCAGTGGTGCGACGACCCGTATGGACAGGCGACGACTGACTAGTCACGCAAGACCTTGGAAGGCGTCGCAGATGGCAACGAATTGCGGAGGACACTAACGCTGACTGGACATCGGCACCGAACAGGGTCGGCAGACTCAAGTAAGAGCGCCAAACGAAGTCGCGGTCGTGAAGCTAGACTGTACAATATCTTAGCTGCAGAGATAGGACTGTACCGGTAGGACGATTTAGTGTTTAGATCGAGGACTTGCAAATAGTTTGAGTTTGGGTTATTGCTAGCTGTTTTCTTTGTACATTTGTATATTTTTGAGTTCAGTGCTTTTCCCTATTAAATGTGTTGTTTTGACACCGAGTCTTGACTGAGTCCATTGCTCGGGACCGCCCGGAATTCGTGACAGAGGACACTCAAGAAAGATTTTCAGCTGCACCCGCAAGGAATCCGGTATTTGTCCACAGACAGAGAAGATGGCATACCATATGACTTAATTATGCTCTTTGCACTGCACAGTCTCTGGACATGTCGCATGGCTGTGCGAAATGTGGATGTTAACGCCAGACGGCAGGTGACTACTTCAAGGAAAGTCTTCATAGATTTGTTGAAGAACAGAACTCTCAACCAAACGTGCCGGAATGGTTGCCGCAGATAGAGCTGTTGTTGAGTCAACGATATATTTACTATTACGTTCTCTAAGACCAGAGAACGTTTTTAACCTTTCACTCTTTGTTGTACTGTTGTAGTGTTTGTGACCTGTATATAATGAAAATGGCAATAAAAAAAAGAAAAGCCGAGTGGCGAAGTGGAAGCGTGCTGGGCCCATAACCCAGAGGTCCGTGGATCGTAACCACGCTCTGCTATCATTTTAGTTTTCTTTTTATGCCCACGCACACTCCCCTAACGCTCATTTTCCCGCATGACGAGAACGCAGCAGAGTGGCGCAGTGGAAGCGTGCTGGGCCCATAACCCAGAGGTCCGTGGATCGAAACCACGCTCTGCTATCATTTTAGTTTTCTTTTATGCCCACGCACACTCCCCTAACGCTCCTTTTCCCGCATGACGAGAACGCAGCAGAGTGGCGCTGTGGAAGCGTGCTGGGCCCATAACCCAGAGGTCCGTGGATCGAAACCACGCTCTGCTATCGTTTTAGTTTTTTTTTATGCCCTCGCACACTTTCTTAATGCACATTTTCCCGCATGACGAAAGCGCAGCAGAGTGGCGCAGTGGAAGCGTGCTGGGCCCATAACCCAGAGGTCCGTGGATCGAAACCACGCTCTGCTATCATTTTAGTTTTCTGTTATGCCCTCGCATACTTTCTTAATGCACATTTTCCCGCATGACGAGAACGCAGCAGAGTGGCGCAGTGGAAGCGTGCTGGGCCCATAACCCAGATGTCCGTGGATCGAAACCACGCTCTGCTATCGTTTTAGTTTTCTGATATGCCCTCGCACACTTTCTTAATGCACATTTTCCCGCATGACGAGAACGCAGCAGAGTGGCGATGTGGAAGCGTGCTGGGCCCATAACCCAGAAGTCCGTGGATCGAAACCACGCTCTGCTATCGTTTTAGTTTTCTGTTATGCCCACGCACACTTTCTTAACGCACATTTTCCCGCATGACGAGAACGCAGCAGAGTGGCGCAGTGGAAGCGTGCTGGGCCCAGAGGTCCGTGGATCGAAACCACGCTCTGCTATCATTTTAGTTTTCTTTTATGCCCACGCACACTCCCTAACGCTCATTTTCCCGCATGACGAGAACGCAGCAGAGTGGCGCTGTGGAAGCGTGCTGGGCCCATAACCCAGAGGTCCGTGGATCGAAACCACGCTCTGCTATCGTTTTAGTTTTTTTTTATACCCTCGCACACTTTCTTAATGCACATTTTCCCGCATGACGAGAGCGCAACAGAGTGGCGCAGTGGAAGCGTGCTGGGCCCATAACCCAGAGGTCCGTGGATCGAAACCACGCTCTGCTATCGTTTTAGTTTTCTGTTATGCCCTCGCACACTTTCTTAATGCACATTTTCCCGCATGACGAGAACGCAGCAGAGTGGCGCAGTGGAAGCGTGCTGGGCCCATAACCCAGAGGTCCGTGGATCGAAACCACGCTCTGCTATCGTTTTAGTTTTCTGTTATGCCCACGCACACTTTCTTAACGCACATTTTGCCGCATGACGCGAACGCAGCAGAGTGGCGCAGTGGAAGCGTGCTGGGCCCATAACCCAGATGTCCGTGGATCGAAACCACGCTCTGCTATCGTTTTAGTTTTCTGATATGCCCTCGCACACTTTCTTAATGCACATTTTCCCGCATGACGAGAACGCAGCAGAGTGGCGATGTGGAAGCGTGCTGGGCCCATAACCCAGAGGTCCGTGGATCGAAACCACGCTCTGCTATCGTTTTAGTTTTCTGTTATGCCCACGCACACTTTCTTAACGCACATTTTCCCGCATGACGAGAACGCAGCAGAGTGGCGCAGTGGAAGCGTGCTGGGCCCAGAGGTCCGTGGATCGAAACCACGCTCTGCTATCATTTTAGTTTTCTTTTTATGCCCACGCACACTCCCTAACGCTCATTTTCCCGCATGACGAGAACGCAGCAGAGTGGCGCTGTGGAAGCGTGCTGGGCCCATAACCCAGAGGTCCGTGGATCGAAACCACGCTCTGCTATCGTTTTAGTTTTCTGTTATGCCCACGCACACTTTCTTAACGCACATTTTCCCGCATGCCGAGAACGCAGCAGAGTGGCGCAGTGGAAGCGTGCTGGGCCCATAACCCAGAGGTCCGTGGATCGAAACCACGCTCTGCTATCATTTTAGTTTTCTGTTATGCCCTCGCACACTTTCTTAATGCACATTTTCCCGCATGACGAGAACGCAGCAGAGTGGCGCAGTGGAAGCGTGCTGGGCCCATAACCCAGAGGTCCGTGGATCGAAACCACGCTCTGCTATCGTTTTAGTTTTCTGTTATGCCCACGCACACTTTCTTAATGCACATTTTCCCGCATGACGACGACGCAGCAGAGTGGCGCAGTGGAAGCGTGCTGGGCCCAGAGGTCCGTGGATCGAAACCACGCTGTGCTATCATTTTAGTTTTCTTTTATGCCCACGCACACTCCCTAACGCTCATTTTCCCGCATGACGACGACGCAGCAGAGTGGCGCAGTGGAAGCGTGCTGGGCCCATAACCCAGAGGTCCGTGGATCGAAACCACGCTCTGCTATCATTTTAGTTTTCTTTTATGCCCACGCACACTCCCTAACGCTCATTTTCCCGCATGACGAGAACGCAGCAGAGTGGCGCAGTCATTTCGCGAACTTGTACTGGACGGAAACACCGCCAAGGTACCTTGGTGTTCCCCTTGAATGTTATGAAGGCAGCGAAGATTATTGGTCGCGTCAAAGAAAAGAGACAAAGGAAAAAGTAGACAGGTGGAAAAGCACGAACCTGTCTGTTTTTGCTAGGGCAACTGTGTGCAACATGTTTTTTATCACTAAGCTCTGGTATGTGATGCAGGTGCTACATTGTTCAAGGATCAACGTGCAAAGGCTGCACAGAGTTTTCGCAGTTTTTATATGGGGCTCGGAATGGGAAAGGTGCAGCCGGACCAATTTGTTCAGGCGCGTGAAGGACGGAGGTCTCGGTTTGGCGCACCTATTTGTGAGACAATTAGTAAATAGATTTTTGTTTTTCCGTGACGTCAGTGATCCGTTTTTGCGTACGGTATGCCAACGAAGGTTAGGCAGTGCCTTATCGGAACTGGTTGTCACTACTGAGAGCCGGCCCGTGACGTTGCGTGGCTATCTCAAGGAAGTGGTAGACAGTGTACGTTTTTTATCTGTTCGTTTTTCTTTGGACTATCTATCAAGTGTTAGAAGAAAAGAATTGTACAGAGATTTATGTGATATGCTTTTGCCAGTACCATTGTACAGGGCCATATACAGTGGAAGACCGGGACAGAATGTACTGAAGCGGGTGAAAAAAGATGCAGGTACCTACAGGGGTGAAAACTTTTTTCTTTAAATTACACACAGGAACACTATCAGTAAAGACATTCACAGAAGAACGGGGCCTTTTTACACCATGGGGGTCACACTGCTTGATATGTAAGAAGCCAGAAACAATAGACCATGTTTTTTTGCACTGTTGGGAAGGGGTACATTTTTGGGACATTTTGCAAAGGACACTAAAGAAAGATTTTCCATTGGATCCACACGGGATAAGGTATCTCGCAGTAAGGAATGATGATGGGGTCCCATTTGATGTAGTCATGTTGACCGGTCTCCACTGTATATGGCGTGCGCGAATGGCCGGATACCACTTCGACCCGGATGCTAAGCCAGCAGTAATTTATTTCAGGAAAAGCATGTCTGCATTCATTGAGTGTAGTAAAATACAGGAGATCGTGCCAGAATGGTTGTCAAGGTTTGAACCTCTGGCAACCCTTAAGTATTTTTAAGCGGACAACATCAGTCCAAATGGGACTGATGGCAATGCTTGTTCCTTTGTATTCTGTATCTGTATTCTATCCTTTGTATTCTGTGAGTGTGCAATGATTGCCCTGTACATTGTCCAAGCCAGGCAATAAATATAAAAAAAGCAGAGTGGCGCAGTGGAAGCGTGCTGGGCCCATAACCCAGAGGTCCGTGGATCGAAACCACGCTCTGCTAGCGTTTTAGTTTTCTGTTATGCCCTCGCACACTTTCTTAATGCACATTTTCCCGCATGACGAGAACGCAGCAGAGTGGCGCAGTGGATTCCACTTCCGGCCGCGCTAGCGAAAGGACGTGTTTTCATGTGCTCCGTAGGGGCGGTGACAGCGGCTTTGAGCCGCGGAAACAGGATGGAAAGCAGCAGTTCTGAGGATGATTACCAGGTGGTTCTACCGCAGTTGCCTACAGGTCCGTGTGTTTTAAATACGGTTTTTCTGCACGGGGACATAAAAGCCAGGCCATTCCGGGCCGAAGATTTTCGTGACACGTTGGCGCGTCTGGGATTGCTGACCGAGGTCGTTGCCCTCGGAGCGTTCCAAATGAACCACGTGTGGGCGGTGACTTTTTCGAGTGCTGAAACCGTGAAAAAGGTGCTGTGCCAAGGTGACTTGAAAGTGAAGAACAGAAGATGCCTTGTTGTGGATCCGTGGAGCCAGGACGTTCGTGTTAAGCTCTACTGGCTGCTGCACAACATTCACGACGAGGAAGTTTGCTCGGCACTAAGCCCGTACGGGAAAGTGATAGAAATTATCCGTGAGCGCTGGCGCATTCAAGGTATCCAAGACAAGGGTTCGTCAACTCGCACTGTTTGCCTGAAGTTAAAGCCGGGCGTGACCGTGGATGATTTACCACACCAGCTACGCATCGGCGGCATTATGTCGCTTCTGGTCGCACCAGGAAGACCCCCGTTATGCCTGCGATGCAATCGAACCGGACATATCAGGAGAGACTGTCGTGTGCCCCGATGCGCGGTGTGTAGACGCTTTGGTCACGAAGAAAGCGAGTGCGTGCGAACCTACGCCAACGTAGCTGGCCCTCCGCAAGGTGACGAAGTAATCCGGGAACATTTAATGGATGAAGCAGACGCCGAAGAAGCCGCCACAGGACCAATGGCGGCGCCGGAAACTACAACTTCGAAAACGGTGGTGAATGCGGCGGATAAAGAGATGCCGAAGTTGCCTGCGAAGACCGCCAAAATCGACACCGGTGAGAAGACGGACAGAAACTCGGAAAAGGATGTGAAGACGGCTACTGATGAGGCGGCGATGGACACAAGCGGGGCGCCCTTAAAGCGAACCCTTGAAGAGGACCCTCAAGGAAGTGCAGGTGATGCTAGCACGAAGGAACCGATGCCAAAGACTCCATTCCGTCGGACGACCTTAAGGCCGTCGCCGAATTTGCAACCGAGCCGGAAACCGACCGACACAGCACCGACTTAGAAGGTCTTTTGTCAGTGTTTTTTTTTCCTTTTTTTTTCTTTGTTTTTTTTTTCGTTTTTTTTTCTTTTTTCCTTTTCCTTTTTTTTTCTTTTGTTCGTGCATTCTTTTACACTTTCGACCGGAAAAGCGCTTTCGTATTACGTGCTGAGTGACGCGCTTATGGGCCGCTCTGTTCGCCTCTTCGTCACAACAAAATGATTCGCATAGACAAGCCCTTGCGATTAGCTACTATCAATGTAAGGGGACTGTCGGGACGAAGAAAGCAATATCAGCTTCGACGCCTTCTTGATGATAAAGATCTTGATATTATTGCTCTGCAGGAGACAAAGATAGAAAGTGAGGAAGGGACGGACAGAATGGCAAACCTTTTCACGTCGCGCTATCTTCTGTGCGTGTCTCATGCACGTGGAAGAGCAGGCGGCTGTGCACTCCTGATTAGAAAAACGTTGGGCATTACAATTGAAAGTGTTATAACGGATGAGGATGGACGCCTGGTTGTGTGCGATTTATTGTTATGTGCGATGAAGTGGCGTGTTATTTGTTTGTGCGCACCGAATGGAATAAGTGACCGGACGAGCTTTTTTGATATTTTGGAGGGTTATTTGAGAGTAGAAGGGTTTATTATAATGATGGGTGATTTCAACTGCGTGTGTAATGTGGAAGACCGTGTACGTGCACCGCCGAATTATGATACTAGTGCGAAGGCTCTTGTCAGAATGGTAGAAGAGCATGAAATTACAGATGTTGGTTATGTGTTTGCAAATACAAAAATTCCAAAGTTCACACACTACCAGCGAGATAGCCATGCGAGGTTAGATAGAATTTATGTATCAACTCCAATTATATCACACTGTAGCGACTATGGCGTATCAAATGTGTCATTTAGTG
This sequence comes from Rhipicephalus appendiculatus, assembly GCA_030522465.1. Classification (NCBI taxonomy): domain Eukaryota; kingdom Metazoa; phylum Arthropoda; class Arachnida; order Ixodida; family Ixodidae; genus Rhipicephalus; species Rhipicephalus appendiculatus. Next base: position 25,185 of record JALIZH010002457.1, read on the forward strand.
ACCATAGTGCAGTCCATGTTTTGATAGGTCCGAGGAAACCCTCAAAGTTTAATTGGTCATTGTGGAAATTTAATGATAAACTTTTACAGGATGAAGTATTTGTTAGTAAAGTAAAGAAGGGTATTAGAGAATATCACGAAGGGCACAAAACAAGTTGTTGCGAAGCGTGGGAATATTTTAAGGAGCAACTCAAATTAGACGCCATTGAAAGATCTTGTGTACTAAAACAGAAAGAAAAAAAGAAGAGAAAGGGAGCTACAAGCCGAGCTAGATTTTCTCTTGAGTAAAGAAAGAAGTAATCCTGGAAGTTCGATGTTAGAGGTACAAAGAAAAAAGGTTGAAATGGAACGCTTGGACGTTGAAAAATATAAAGGTGCCATTATCCGCGCACGCGCAGAAAAACTTTGGTGCGGCGAAGAACCAACGAAGAGGTCAATATCTGACGAAAAGAGCTATGCAGCAAGAAATGAAATAAATGCCATAACGTACCACAATGGCGTAACCTGGGAACAAGAAATAATTCTACGCGCTTTTGGAGACTATTATGAAGGAATGCTGGGGCAGAAAATGTCCTTTACAGAAGGATTCGATGAAGTTTTTCTTCAGAAAATGCCTAAGCTCGATGATAGCGAAAAAGAAAACATGGAGGTCCCTATAACGGTCGCGGAAATAGAAAAAGCAATCGAAAATTTGAGCAATGGGAAATCACCAGGACCAGATGGTTTCGGTGCAAGCTTCTATAAGACGTTCAAGGAGGAACTAGCCGGTATCTTGCATGATGTAATAATGGAAGCGTACGATAAGCAAGTACTACCCCCATCCTTTCGACGAAGCCTCACAGTGTTAATCCCAAAATCGAGCGACCCTGACAAACTATTATCAGTTCGACAGTATCGACCAATTAGCTTGACCAACACAGACTACAAGATATATGCGAAGGTATTGGCAACTAGGCTGCAAAATGTAGTTCGACAACTAGTAGGTCCCCACCAAACGTGTGGGATCAAGGGGAGGTCCATAACAACAAATGTTCACGTTGCAAGGACGATCCTCGAGTGCTGCGATGCCTTCTCGGAAAAAGTTGCGATGATACAACTAGACTTGGAGAAGGCTTTCGATAAGGTATCACATGAAATTCTTCTCCTTGTCATGGAACACGCCAATGTAGGTTCCATCTTATTGGAAGGGGTAAAGATGTGCTACCGCGACGTATCGACGCAAATTGTAGTTAATAAAATGTTGACTCGCAGCATTAACATCAAGACGGGTGTAAAACAAGGATGTGCTCTTTCCCCTGTACTATTTGCAATATTTCTAGAACCGTTTTGCTTAAGTGTGGTGCATAATAATGACATCAAAGGGTTTAGGCTTGATACCAGCGAAATAAAATTACTAGCGTACGCGGATGACATTGTCAATATTCTGTGAAGATAAACAAAGCGTAAGTAAGGCGGTTGAAGTGACTGCAAAAGTTTTGTAGCATGACCGGCAGTGCTGTAAACTGGAGCAAATCGCTGGGTTTATGGCATGGAAGCTGGGAAAATACTCCAATGCTTTTCGAAAGCATGACATGGACCACGACACCGATGAAATACCTTGGAGTACCATTAAAACATTACAATGACACAAAAGAATATTGGCAACAGGAAATCGATGAGGTGAAGGAGAAAGCGGCCAAATTCGGAGGCCGCAACATGTCTATATTTGCACGAGCGACAGTGTGCAATCTCTTTCTGGTTGCGAAATTATGGTATGTACTTCAGTATTTATGTATATCAAGAATGAGTATCCAGAAGCTACACAGGGTTTTCGCTGTGTATATATGGGGTTCAACTTGGGAGAGAACGAGCCGTACTAATTTATTTCTACCACTGAAGGCAGGTGGGCTTGGTTTAACACATTTATTTTTGAAACAGGTAGTGTCACGATTCTTGTTCTTGCGGGATCAAAGAAACGAACTTCCTGCACACAGTTGTTCAGCTAAGATTAGGTGATGCTCTCCCTGAATTCGTTGTTTCATCAGATTATAGGAAATGTTTCAGAATAACAGGATTCCTACGGGAAGTTGTATGGTCTTTTCGGTTCTTGCATGCGCGTTTTTCGTTGGAGTACCTCAGCAGTGTTGCAAGGAAAAAACTATACAAAGATGTTATAGACGTCACTTTACCCATGCCAATATACCGATTCATGTACGGTAAAAAGCATAGTGCAAACGTGCTCAAACGAGTGAAGAGAATGCCAATACGTGCATCGTGTAAAACCTTTTTCTTTCAATTACACAGTAACACATTGCCGGTGAAGCCTTGGCTAAAGGAAAGAGGATTCTTTGTGCCGTGGTCAATCAATTGTTTCAGATGCAGAAAGCCTGAGACAATCGAACATATATTCCTGGATTGTTCTGATGCGCTGTTTCTGTGGGACGTGCTGCAACGCACCTTGAAAAAAGAGTTACCAGTAACGCCATATGGTATCCGCTTTCTGCCAACGATCAATGGCGATAGTGTACCGTACGATATGTTCATGGTGATGATGTTACACAGCATATGGAAGACTCGAATGGCAGTACGGCATGAAGATATCTGCATACTGTCACCGAGAGAGTACTTCAATGAAAGCATTGTTTATATACGGGAAACCCTTAAAAACATGACAGACAAACCCGAATGGTATAATCTCTTGGACAGTTTGATATGCCATCAGCCTTTTTAATGTCAAGCATTAGCCAAGAGTGGTTAATCTTTGTTTTATTATTGTACCCATGGTTTTGTATTGCAACTTGGCAATAAAGAAAAAAAAAAGCAGAGTGGCGCAGTGGAAGCGTGCTGGGCCCATAACCCAGAGGTCCGTGGATCGAAACCACGCTCTGCTATCGTTTTAGTTTTCTGTTATGCCCACGCACACTTTCTTAACGCACATTTTCCCGCATGACGAGAGCGCAGCAGAGTGGCGCAGACAAGTGACTTTCTGCGCACAGTGATTCAAGTTCGATTGGGGAAAGCACTGCCGCAATTTATTGTAACTTCCACACATATGACGGGGGGCAGTGTCACTGGTTATTTGCGTGAAGTCGTTGAATCCTTTCGTTTTCTACATACTCGTTTTTCCATGGAATATTTGTGCTCTGTGACAAGAAAAACATTGTATAGAGATTTAGTGGATACAATGCTGCCAATACCTTTGTACAGGTCTGTGAACTGGGGAGGCCAGGGAGATGATGTATTGAAACGGGTTAAAAAAATGCCAATCAGATCTGCTCAAAAAACGTTTTTCTTTAAGCTCCATACAAACACGCTGCCTGTAAAAACGTGGTTGGATGAGAAAGGCATTGACGTTCCATGGAGTGTGAACTGCTCACTTTGCAACAAACCAGAGACGATTGAGCATGTTTTCATCGACTGCTGGGACCCAATCTTCCATTGGGACGTCTTACAGCGGACCCTGAAAAAAGAACTACCGATTACGCCTCTCGGAATTCGCTATTTGCCAACCGATAACGCAGGAGGAGTTCCGTACGATATGTTTATGCTCCTTGGCCTCCACAGTCTGTGGAAAACGAGAATGGCAGTGAGACATTTTGATGTGGACGCCCGTTCGGCGAGAGTTAATTTCATCGAAAGTGTTGCGTATATTCGGGAAATATATCGTGCGCAGAGTGAACCACCCGAGTGGGTGGCTATCCTCGATGATTTAGTGAAGCTTAAGAGATTTTAATATTGTCATGTTAGCCAAAGTGTGGTTGACATGTTTTAGCATTCACATGTGTATTCCTTTGTAATGCAAGCAGGCAATAAAGAAAAAAAAACAGCAGAGTGGCGCAGTGGAAGCGTGCTGGGCCCATAACCCAGAGGTCCGTGGATCGAAACCACGCTCTGCTATCATTTTAGTTTTCTGTTATGCCCTCGCACACTTTCTTAATGCACATTTTCCCGCATGACGAGAACGCAGCAGAGTGGCGCAGTGGAAGCGTGCTGGGCCCATAACCCAGAGGTCCGTGGATCGAAACCACGCTCTGCTATCGTTTTAGTTTTCTCTTATGCCCACGCACACTTTCTTAATGCACATTTTCCCGCATGACGAGAACGCAGCAGAGTGGCGCAGTGGAAGCGTGCTGGGCCCATAACCCAGAGGTCCGTGGATCGAAACCACGCTCTGCTATCGTTTTAGTTTTCTCTTATGCCCACGCACACTTTCTTAATGCACATTTTCCCGCATGACGAGAACGCAGCAGAGTGGCGCAGTGGAAGCGTGCTGGGCCCATAACCCAGAGGTCCGTGGATCGAAACCACGCTCTGCTATCGTTTTAGTTTTCTCTTATGCCCACGCACACTTTCTTAATGCACATTTTCCCGCATGACGAGAACGCAGCAGAGTGGCGCAGTGGAAGCGTGCTGGGCCCATAACCCAGAGGTCCGTGGATCGAAACCACGCTCTGCTATCGTTTTAGTTTTCTCTTATGCCCACGCACACTTTCTTAATGCACATTTTCCCGCATGACGAGAACGCAGCAGAGTGGCGCAGTGGAAGCGTGCTGGGCCCATAACCCAGAGGTCCGTGGATCGAAACCACGCTCTGCTATCGTTTTAGTTTTCTCTTATGCCCACGCACACTTTCTTAATGCACATTTTCCCGCATGACGAGAACGCAGCAGAGTGGCGCAGTGGAAGCGTGCTGGGCCCATAACCCAGAGGTCCGTGGATCGAAACCACGCTCTGCTATCGTTTTAGTTTTCTCTTATGCCCTCGCACACTTTCTTAATGCACATTTTCCCGCATGACGAGAACGCAGCAGAGTGGCGCAGTGGAAGCGTGCTGGGCCCATAACCCAGAGGTCCGTGGATCGAAACCACGCTCTGCTATCGTTTTAGTTTTCTCTTATGCCCACGCACACTTTCTTAATGCACATTTTCCCGCATGACGAGAACGCAGCAGAGTGGCGCAGTGGAAGCGTGCTGGGCCCATAACCCAGAGGTCCGTGGATCGAAACCACGCTCTGCTATCGTTTTAGTTTTCTCTTATGCCCACGCACACTTTCTTAATGCACATTTTCCCGCATGACGAGAACGCAGCAGAGTGGCGCAGTGGAAGCGTGCTGGGCCCATAACCCAGAGGTCCGTGGATCGAAACCACGCTCTGCTATCGTTTTAGTTTTCTCTTATGCCCACGCACACTTTCTTAATGCACATTTTCCCGCATGACGAGAACGCAGCAGAGTGGCGCAGTGGAAGCGTGCTGGGCCCATAACCCAGAGGTCCGTGGATCGAAACCACGCTCTGCTATCGTTTTAGTTTTCTCTTATGCCCACGCACACTTTCTTAATGCACATTTTCCCGCATGACGAGAACGCAGCAGAGTGGCGCAGTGGAAGCGTGCTGGGCCCATAACCCAGAGGTCCGTGGATCGAAACCACGCTCTGCTATCGTTTTAGTTTTCTCTTATGCCCACGCACACTTTCTTAATGCACATTTTCCCGCATGACGAGAACGCAGCAGAGTGGCGCAGTGGAAGCGTGCTGGGCCCATAACCCAGAGGTCCGTGGATCGAAACCACGCTCTGCTATCGTTTTAGTTTTCTCTTATGCCCTCGCACACTTTCTTAATGCACATTTTCCCACATGACGAGAACGCAGCAGAGTGGCGCAGTGGAAGCGTGCTGGGCCCATAACCCAGAGGTCCGTGGATCGAAACCACGCTCTGCTATCGTTTTAGTTTTCTCTTATGCCCACGCACACTTTCTTAATGCACATTTTCCCGCATGACGAGAACGCAGCAGAGTGGCGCAGTGGAAGCGTGCTGGGCCCATAACCCAGAGGTCCGTGGATCGAAACCACGCTCTGCTATCGTTTTAGTTTTCTCTTATGCCCACGCACACTTTCTTAATGCACATTTTCCCGCATGACGAGAACGCAGCAGAGTGGCGCATTCTGCTTCCGGCAGCCGAGCTGAGCGGATCGTAGAATCATGTGCTCCAGTGGGGCGGCGATAGCGGCCAGTATGGGCCGCGGAAACAGGACCATCGATGATAAGGAATACCAGTTTATTTTGCCTCAGCTACCGAAAGGAAAACTTGTTAACAACACCGTGTTTTTACACGGTGATGTACGTGCGAGGCCATACAAGGTCGAAGATTTCAGGGACGCATTGACGCCAACGGGCCTGCTGCCGGATGTTGTAAGCCTTGGTGCGTACCAGGTTAACCACGTGTGGGCGGTGACATTAAATGATGCCGCTCCCACGAAACGCCTGCTCGCCTTGAAGGAGCTGCAGGTGAAGGGGAGGCGCTGCGTCGTCGTCGACCCACAGGACCAGCAGGTGCGGCTTCGAATACACTGGCTGCTGCACGGGGTGAGCGACGAAGAAGTGCGGACGGCGCTTACGGTTTTCGGCAAGGTGGTGGAGGTGAGCCGGGAGCGTTGGCGGGTCCCGGGTATGTCCGACAAGTGTTCGACAACAAGGACAGCCCTCCTGAAGCTGAAAAGCGGCGTCAAGGTCGAAGACTTGCCGCACCAGATCAGAATCGAAGGAGAACTGGCGCTGCTGGTTGTACCGGGTCGGCCGATGCAATGCTTGCGCTGCCAAGGCACAGGGCACGTCCGCCGGGAGTGCAAGGTCCCCCGTTGCTCACGCTGCAAACGCTTCGGACACGTCGAAGCCGACTGCGTTAGAACGTACGCCAGTGCAACGGGGCCAGCGAAGAACGAGGCGATGGCTGAGCACGTCATGGACGCGGCCGAGGCAGAGGACGCCGCCAAAGGGGTCGGAAGCCCAGTGGTCCCTGTGACTGCTGGAGGGGCGGGGCCGGCAAACACACCCAAGGTTCTGGAGGCTCTTCAGCATTTGACTACACCGGCCAGTGCCCCGTCAGCGGTCGAGCCTGAGCGGGTCGAGAAGGACGTGGTTCCAGTGGAGGCAGCCGACACAACGGAGGGTCAGGGAGAGACGGCGGCGGACAGTGAGGACGAGATGTGCGTGACCAGCGCCACGCTAAAGCGTTCACTCGACGACTCGGGGGAGCTGGACGGGGCGTCGTCCACCAACAGCCAGGAGCCGCCTGCAAAGGCGCTGCAAGGGAGACGGTTTAGTCTCAAACCTAAGCCGAAAATCCCTACCGACAGAAGACTGGAGGACAAGGCAAAGGAAAACAGCGCCGGGATGCAGGATGGTCCTGGAGGCGGCTAGCCGAGGGCTGGTCGTGAAAGGTAAGCACCATGCTCCGGGCCTACTCCTTTAGCGAATAAGTCACCATGGCACTGACTCCGTCACTGAGCATAGCTACGCTTAACGTCAGAGGGTTGGCGGCTAGGCGTAGACAAAGTCAGCTCTTGCGGTTGCTCACAGACCAAGATATAGACGTCCTAGCCGTCCAGGAAACCAAGGTAGACGGAGAGGAGGAGACCGGGAGCATGGTGCGCCGTTTCACTGACCGATATTACGCGGTCGTAAGCCATGCGATTGGAACGTCCGCTGGTTGTGTTCTTTTTGTGAAAAAATTGCAAGGCCTTCTTGTTCAGAGTGTACTTTCATGCCAGTCAGGTAGAATCGTTTATTGTGATTTCTTTTATTGTGCCACTGAATTCAGAGTAATATGCATATACGCACCGAATGGTGTAGAAGAGCGTGCGCAGTTTTTTTCTAACCTGTTTCAGTGGACAAAGTGTGATAAGAGGGTTGTTTTGTTAGGGGATTTCAACTGTGTTTTAAGTGCTCGCGATAGAGTCAATAGCACTGGCGTTCGTGACAAAAGCAGTGACGTGCTAGGCAAATTAATAAACGAAAATGACTTGGATGATGTGTATGAATGTGTCGTAGCAAATCGCGAAGTGATGTACACGCGATTTCAAGGCAATAGCCATGCGCGTTTAGACCGCATATACCTATCCCTAGATATTTTGCCTATGTGTCACAATTTTTCGGTTGAGCCAGTGTCGTTTTCAGATCACTGTTTGGTTGTGTGTCGCATAGGCATGAAGAAACAACGTAAGACATTTAACTGGGATTTATGGAAACTGAACGTGTTGTTATTAAAAGATGAACCTTTTTTAGAAGCAGTGCACGAGACCATTAATGAAGTGCTTATGGAAAAAAACGGAAACTGTAGCAGAGAAATGGGAGTGTTTAAAGCAGAAGGTGAAAATGAAAGCGCTGGACAGATCGAGCTCGCTAAAATTCGAAGCGCAAATAAGAGAAAGAAGTCTGAAGAAAACACTGCAGCAGCTGATAGCCCTCGAAAGTCGGGAGCCTGGGACTTGTAAAGACGAGGTGCGCAGTGTCAAAGAAAAGTTAGAACATTATGACAAAGAGCGTTATCAAGGCGCCTGGGTTCGCGCTCGAGCAAATGATCTTGTCGCGGGGGAGACGCCCACTAAAAGGGCGCTTGGTCTCGAAAAAGCGCAAGGACGCCGAAACCACATTGATACGGTCTATTGCAACGGGGCTCTCGCGAGCGACAATGAAACCATTGGACGGGCTTTTTTTTGCTTATTATCAGTCACTTTTTGCATTTCGAGAAGTGAATGTACACGGTTTTAAAGAAGAGTTTCTTCAGCGCATGCCGCGGCTTAGCGACGACACAAAAAAGCTTTTAGAAGGCAAAATAACGGAAGGCGAAGTGGAACGCGCGATTGGTCATTTGAACCCCGGTAAGTCACCGGGACCCGATGGCCTAACCGCTGCGTGGTATAAGACGTTTAGAAAAGAACTGTCCCCGGGGTTAGCAGAGCTGTTCAATGAGGCGTACGAACGGAAAACTCTGCCGCCTTCCTTTAGCAAAGCGCATACGATATTAATTCCTAAAACGGACGAAGTGGAAAAACTTAAACTGGTGACATCGTATAGGCCCATATCGCTGACCAATGTTGACTATAAGATTTTTATGAAGGTTCTGGCAGCGCGACTTCAAGGTGTCATTAAAGAAATTGTTGGAGAGCACCAAACCTGTGGAATTAAAGGCAGAGCTATTAGCTCAAACATTCACAAGATGCGGTGCGTGCTAGAGTGTTGTGACGAAGAGTTACTTCGCGTTGCAGTGCTCCAGATAGACCTGGAGAAAGCTTTTGATTGTGTGGCGCATGATATTTTGTTTGTCATCTTAGATCATATTAATATTGGTTCCATCATCAGGGAGGGAGTGGCCTTGGCGTACCAGAACTGCACAACACGTTTAGTTGTAAATAAGTCTTTGGGGGCCCCCATTCACGTAATGCGTTCTGTGCGTCAGGGCTGCCCCCTCAGTCCACTTTTGTTTTGTATTTACATAGAAGCGATGTGTTTGACGATAAATGAAAGCGATAAAATACGTGGCTTCAGCTTGGCGGCAGCTGAAGTTAAGCTGCTGGCTTATGCAGATGACATTGCGGTGTGTTGTACGAACAGAGAAAGTGTAGAGGAAACGATAAGTGTGGTGAAACATTTTTGTAACGTCACAGGGAGCCGCGTTAACTGGGGGAAATCTCTGGGGCTTTGGCACGGAAGGTGGTCTTCAAAACCGAAGCATTTTGCGAACTTGTACTGGACGGGAACACCGACAAGGTACCTTGGTGTTCCCCTTGAATGTTATGAAGGCAGCGAAGATTATTGGTCGCGTCAAAGAAAAGAGACAAAGGAAAAAGCAGACAGGTGGAAAAGCACGAACCTGTCTGTTTTTGCTAGGGCAACTGTGTGCAACATGTTTTTTATCACCAAGCTCTGGTATGTGATGCAGGTGCTACATTGTTCAAGGATCAACGTGCAAAGGCTGCACAGAGTATTCGCAGTTTTTATATGGGGCTCGGAATGGGAAAGGTGCAGCCGGACCAATTTGTTCAGGCGCGTGAAGGACGGAGGTCTCGGTTTGGCGCACCTATTTGTGAGACAATTAGTAAATAGATTTTTGTTTTTCCGTGACGTCAGTGATCCGTTTTTGCGTACGGTATGCCAACGAAGGTTAGGCAGTGCCTTATCGGAACTGGTTGTCACTACTGAGAGCCGGCCCGTGACGTTGCGTGGCTATCTCAAGGAAGTGGTAGACAGTGTACGTTTTTTATCTGTTCGTTTTTCTTTGGATTATCTATCAAGTGTTAGAAGAAAAGAATTGTACAGAGATTTATGTGATATGGTTTTGCCAGTACCATTGCACAGGGCCATGTACAGTGGAAGACCGGGACAGAATGTACTGAAGCGGGTGAAAAAAGATGCAGGTACCTACAGGGGTGAAAACTTTTTCTTTAAATTACACACAGGAACACTATCAGTAAAGACATTCACAGAAGAACGGGGCCTTTTTACACCATGGGGGTCACACTGCTTGATATGTAAGAAGCCAGAAACAATAGACCATGTTTTTTTGCACTGTTGGGAAGGGGTACATTTTTGGGACATTTTGCAAAGGACACTAAAGAAAGATTTTCCATTGGATCCACACGGGATAAGGTATCTCGCAGTAAGGAATGATGATGGGGTCCCATTTGATGTAGTAATGTTGACCGGTCTCCACTGTATATGGCGTGCGCGAATGGCCGGATACCACTTCGACCCGGATGCTAAGCCAGCAGTAATTTATTTCAGGAAAAGCATGTCTGCATTCATTGAGTGTAATAAAATACAGGAGATCGTGCCAGAATGGTTGTCAAGGTTTGAACCTCTGGCAACCCTTAAGTATTTTTAAGTGGACAACATCAGTCCAAATGGGACTGATGGCAATGCTTGTTCCTTTGTATTCTGTATCTGTATTCTATCCTTTGTATTCTGTGAGTGTGCAATGATTGCCCTGTACATTGTCCAAGCCAGGCAATAAATAAAGAAAAAAAAAAAAAAGCAGCAGAGTGGCGCAGTGGAAGCGTGCTGGGCCCATAACCCAGAGGTCCGTGGATCGAAACCACGCTCTGCTATCGTTTTAGTTTTCTCTTATGCCCACGCACACTTTCTTAATGCACATTTTCCCGCATGACGAGAACGCAGCAGAGTGGCGCAGTGGAAGCGTGCTGGGCCCATAACCCAGAGGTCCGTGGATCGAAACCACGCTCTGCTATCGTTTTAGTTTTCTCTTATGCCCACGCACACTTTCTTAATGCACATTTTCCCGCATGACGAGAACGCAGCAGAGTGGCGCAGTGGAAGCGTGCTGGGCCCATAACCCAGAGGTCCGTGGATCGAAACCACGCTCTGCTATCGTTTTAGTTTTCTCTTATGCCCACGCACACTTTCTTAATGCACATTTTCCCGCATGACGAGAACGCAGCAGAGTGGCGCAGTGGAAGCGTGCTGGGCCCATAACCCAGAGGTCCGTGGATCGAAACCACGCTCTGCTATCGTTTTAGTTTTCTCTTATGCCCACGCACACTTTCTTAATGCACATTTTCCCGCATGACGAGAACGCAGCAGAGTGGCGCAGTGGAAGCGTGCTGGGCCCATAACCCAGAGGTCCGTGGATCGAAACCACGCTCTGCTATCGTTTTAGTTTTCTTATGCCCTCGCACACTTTCTTAATGCACATTTTCCCGCATGACGAGAACGCAGCAGAGTGGCGCAGTGGAAGCGTGCTGGGCCCATAACCCAGAGGTCCGTGGATCGAAACCACGCTCTGCTATCGTTTTAGTTTTCTCTTATGCCCACGCACACTTTCTTAATGCACATTTTCCCGCATGACGAGAACGCAGCAGAGTGGCGCAGTGGAAGCGTGCTGGGCCCATAACCCAGAGGTCCGTGGATCGAAACCACGCTCTGCTATCGTTTTAGTTTTCTCTTATGCCCACGCACACTTTCTTAATGCACATTTTCCCGCATGACGAGAACGCAGCAGAGTGGCGCAGTGGAAGCGTGCTGGGCCCATAACCCAGAGGTCCGTGGATCGAAACCACGCTCTGCTATCGTTTTAGTTTTCTCTTATGCCCACGCACACTTTCTTAATGCACATTTTCCCGCATGACGAGAACGCAGCAGAGTGGCGCAGTGGAAGCGTGCTGGGCCCATAACCCAGAGGTCCGTGGATCGAAACCACGCTCTGCTATCGTTTTAGTTTTCTTATGCCCACGCACACTTTCTTAATGCACATTTTCCCGCATGACGAGAACGCAGCAGAGTGGCGCAGTGGAAGCGTGCTGGGCCCATAACCCAGAGGTCCGTGGATCGAAACCACGCTCTGCTATCGTTTTAGTTTTCTCTTATGCCCACGCACACTTTCTTAATGCACATTTTCCCGCATGACGAGAACGCAGCAGAGTGGCGCAGTGGAAGCGTGCTGGGCCCATAACCCAGAGGTCCGTGGATCGAAACCACGCTCTGCTATCGTTTTAGTTTTCTCTTATGCCCACGCACACTTTCTTAATGCACATTTTCCCGCATGACGAGAACGCAGCAGAGTGGCGCAGTGGAAGCGTGCTGGGCCCATAACCCAGAGGTCCGTGGATCGAAACCACGCTCTGCTATCGTTTTAGTTTTCTCTTATGCCCTCGCACACTTTCTTAATGCACATTTTCCCACATGACGAGAACGCAGCAGAGTGGCGCAGTGGAAGCGTGCTGGGCCCATAACCCAGAGGTCCGTGGATCGAAACCACGCTCTGCTATCGTTTTAGTTTTCTCTTATGCCCACGCACACTTTCTTAATGCACATTTTCCCGCATGACGAGAACGCAGCAGAGTGGCGCAGTGGAAGCGTGCTGGGCCCATAACCCAGAGGTCCGTGGATCGAAACCACGCTCTGCTATCGTTTTAGTTTTCTCTTATGCCCACGCACACTTTCTTAATGCACATTTTCCCGCATGACGAGAACGCAGCAGAGTGGCGCAGTGGAAGCGTGCTGGGCCCATAACCCAGAGGTCCGTGGATCGAAACCACGCTCTGCTATCGTTTTAGTTTTCTCTTATGCCCACGCACACTTTCTTAATGCACATTTTCCCGCATGACGAGAACGCAGCAGAGTGGCGCAGTGGAAGCGTGCTGGGCCCATAACCCAGAGGTCCGTGGATCGAAACCACGCTCTGCTATCGTTTTAGTTTTCTCTTATGCCCCTCGCACACTTTCTTAATGCACATTTTCCCACATGACGAGAACGCAGCAGAGTGGCGCAGTGGAAGCGTGCTGGGCCCATAACCCAGAGGTCCGTGGATCGAAACCACGCTCTGCTATCGTTTTAGTTTTCTCTTATGCCCACGCACACTTTCTTAATGCACATTTTCCCGCATGACGAGAACGCAGCAGAGTGGCGCAGTGGAAGCGTGCTGGGCCCATAACCCAGAGGTCCGTGGATCGAAACCACGCTCTGCTATCGTTTTAGTTTTCTCTTATGCCCTCGCACACTTTCTTAATGCACATTTTCCCACATGACGAGAACGCAGCAGAGTGGCGCAGTGGAAGCGTGCTGGGCCCATAACCCAGAGGTCCGTGGATCGAAACCACGCTCTGCTATCGTTTTAGTTTTTCTCTTATGCCCACGCACACTTTCTTAATGCACATTTTCCCGCATGACGAGAACGCAGCAGAGTGGCGCAGTGGAAGCGTGCTGGGCCCATAACCCAGAGGTCCGTGGATCGAAACCACGCTCTGCTATCGTTTTAGTTTTCTCTTATGCCCACGCACACTTTCTTAATGCACATTTTCCCGCATGACGAGAACGCAGCAGAGTGGCGCAGTGGAAGCGTGCTGGGCCCATAACCCAGAGGTCCGTGGATCGAAACCACGCTCTGCTATCGTTTTAGTTTTCTCTTATGCCCTCGCACACTTTCTTAATGCACATTTTCCCGCATGACGAGAACGCAGCAGTGGAAGCGTGCTGGGCCCATAACCCAGAGGTCCGTGGATCGAAACCACGCTCTGCTATCGTTTTAGTTTTCTCTTATGCCCTCGCACACTTTCTTAATGCACATTTTCCCGCATGACGAGAACGCAGCAGAGTGGCGCAGTGGAAGCGTGCTGGGCCCATAACCCAGAGGTCCGTGGATCGAAACCACGCTCTGCTATCGTTTTAGTTTTCTCTTATGCCCACGCACACTTTCTTAATGCACATTTTCCCGCATGACGAGAACGCAGCAGAGTGGCGCAGTGGAAGCGTGCTGGGCCCATAACCCAGAGGTCCGTGGATCGAAACCACGCTCTGCTATCGTTTTAGTTTTCTCTTATGCCCACGCACACTTTCTTAATGCACATTTTCCCGCATGACGAGAACGCAGCAGAGTGGCGCAGTGGAAGCGTGATGGGCCCATAACCCAGAGGTCCGTGGATCGAAACCACGCTCTGCTATCGTTTTAGTTTTCTCTTATGCCCACGCACACTTTCTTAATGCACATTTTCCCGCATGACGAGAACGCAGCAGAGTGGCGCAGTGGAAGCGTGATGGGCCCATAACCCAGAGGTCCGTGGATCGAAACCACGCTCTGCTATCGTTTTAGTTTTCTCTTATGCCCTCGCACACTTTCTTAATGCACATTTTCCCACATGACGAGAACGCAGCAGAGTGGCGCAGTGGAAGCGTGATGGGCCCATAACCCAGAGGTCCGTGGATCGAAACCACGCCTCTGCTATCGTTTTAGTTTTCTCTTATGCCCTCGCACACTTTCTTAATGCACATTTTCCCACATGACGAGAACGCAGCAGAGTGGCGCAGTGGAAGCGCAAGCTGGGCCCATAACCCAGAGGTCCGTGGATCGAAACCACGCTCTGCTATCGTTTTAG
>JALIZH010002461.1:0-23813 GCA_030522465.1 Rhipicephalus appendiculatus
TGACCAGTGTTTTGCGCTCTGCTGCTCAAAACCTTTCGATGTTCTTACCGAAAGGAGCAAGCACAATGCCTTCTCAATTGCCGAAATGAGTTCCCAAATGACAGCGTTGCCATGTTAGTTGAGGAAATATCCTTGCTCTTCCAGTGAGCTGACGCCGCAGTGATGGAAAAGAAGAAGATACGCCTACTGATGCCGGGCGCTAAAGAGAAGTTGTTTGCAGAACTCGTGCTGAAACCACCGTGTACCGCGGCGGAACTCCTCCAAGAAGCGACGACAATGGAGCGAATGCTAAGGCAGTAACAGTCACAGTACGAGCGCCCCAGCTTTCTTAAACCTGTGTCATAACCCCTGGAAACACCTGACGTCACCACCATGAGAGGACTCACGGACCAGAATTCTACGTGAGGAGCTGCAAGCTCAATGCAGTCATTGGCGATGAAGTCCGGCGGCTGGTCCTAAACCTGGTGGCGCCGCCCACAGGACAGACTCCTATTTTAATTCACGCATAAGTGTTAGCTCTCCTGATCCAGCGGTCAGTTATTCGTTCCCGCCTGCCCACCCAACAGACGGTGCCTGTACGAATTTGAAGTGTTATCGTTCGGACTGTACTCTACTCCCGCGACATTCCAAAGATCATGGATACATGCTGCAGGGTCTGTAGTGGGAATCACGCCTTGTCTATTTAGACGATGTCGCAGTTTTTCCGCACACATTCGAGCAACACTTCAAGCGACTTCAGTCTATCTTCGTCGCCCTTGGCTCCATAGCTCTTTCACAAAAGCGAGAGATGTTTCATTTAGGCTACGTGCAGCCAAATTTGGCCTCCTTGTCAGTGCTTTCGGCGAGACCCAGTAAAGACAATAGATGTGCCCGAATTTCCTCCACTTGCCATCAAGCGTGATTTGCGCCGATATGTAGGTCTCTGTGCATACTACTGGCGTGTAGTGCGGATTTTCGCTAATATAGTCGAACTGAAGTTCAGAAGGCTTGCTGGTTGATTGAGTTGGTAACCCATAAACGTAATGTGCATTAGCGCAGTGCATAAAAGAACGAAGCACGCTTTACACCTAAAGACAGGTATACGCTTAACATCGAAGTGCTTATGTCCTGCTCTTCACATCCATTTTACGCATGCGCTAGCAAACACAACTCATTAACTAGAGGTGCAGGACGAGTTATTTCCTCGCGTGTGTATAAAATTGGAGTGAAAATCATGAAATAAACAGTTCGGAGTTTAGCGCATACGCGTCTGTACGTCTGAATCGTGTTTCTTTTTGTACCGTGCTAATACACGCTATGTTTATAGCCCAACTTCTCACCCGCTGAACGAAATACCCTTTGTTTGGAGTTCCGAACAAAGAGACCCTTTTCTGAGCCTCAACCGCGCCTCCAGACTCTGCCCTTACTAGGGAAACTGATGCAGACGCTACCATTGAACTGCAGACTGATGCAAGAAACATCCGTTTTGGCGCAGTACTCGTGCAATGACAAGGCGGCGTCGAGCGTCCCCTCGCTTATGCTAGTCGCATTCTATCATCTGCGGAAGCTAACTACTCGACCGCCGATAGGGAATGTTTTGTTGTTATCTGTGTAGTAGCAAAGTTCCGACTGTGTCTGGGTCGTTCAGAGTCGTTACATCATCACGACCTCTCTTGGCTCACCAATCTCAAGGACCTTGGGCCATCTCGGCAGATGGAGCTTACGCCTGCAAAAATTTGACGAACACATGTCTAGAAGTGTCACCGGAGCTACCATGATGCCGACTACCTTTCGCGCGCTCAACAACATCATGCGATGATGATAACGACGAGCACTTTCTTTGCGCTGTGGGTATCTCTAGCTTGGCTAAAAAAAAGAAACTGAGGTGCAGTACTGGGAGTGTATATATGCTTTCCTCTAGCAATGTTAGACCAAGCGTGGCGAAAAAATTGGACCGGTAGTCTACATTAAACCGAACTGCGGTAGTCTTATCGCAGTTTGTGATAAGGAAGAATTGTTTTGTGACTTTGCCGGAGAAGGTACTGATGGAAAAGGAGCGAGCCGCTATAGATACGAATTTCCGCGAAGTTGAAGAGAAGGCCAGTTTTCTGAAATGTCGCGACGTTGTAAAGCTGGCTGTGTAGAACTTGTGCAAGTTATCTTCAACGGTGAAGAGCGAAAATGGTTTGTTGTTCGGAGCGTTTTATACTGTAAAAACCTAGAAGTCCGACTTCCAGTTCCATGCAATTATCTCAGAAAGGGGTTTATGGCTCCAGCTACTGTCTGCGTTTCTACAAAAGCATTTGGGTTCACTCCTTTTTTTTTATCTGCTTTTAGTTCACAACTCAATGGAAGTACTAGACGACCTCATACAGATTTTCTAAGGATCCTTGATGACTTCAGTATTGATGTTGTTGATCTATACTATTCCGTTCCACATGGTTCTTTGTTACAAAGTGTAAAAGAGTGCATCATGGACAAAAATGATGAAGTGACTTTCGTAACGCCAGGGGGGTGTCTGTAGAAAGGTTTATGGAGATATTGGTAATGCATCTAATTTTCACGCTACTGGGGTGGAGTGACAGTGTACGTCCGGAAAGACGATATTTCTATTGGGTCTAGTGTCGCCCCGATCCTGTGCAATAAATATTTGAGCAACATTGACACTGCCATAAAAACGGGATAGAGGTCCTGGGCCTAAAGTTTTCAGAGTCGTCGGTAACCACTTTCTCGATAAAAAGACAATCCAGGTACAAGCACACTTTGAATTTTATGAAATCTTTTAATAAAACGAATGCGGCCTCGAGTATACCTTTGAATTACGAAAGGAACGCAATGTTCAGTTTCTGGACCTTCCACACGTGTTGGATATATCACCTCAGATGGGCGAAAAAATTTGCTAAGCATCAATCGGCCCATTAAAAGATAGCAAAGAACGGCATACAGCTTCCTGCATAAAAGCTTCCCTGCCAAAATCTAAGATGCATTTGACGAATGAGGGCGTTTCCACCCAGATAGAGCACCTACGGGGAGAAGCTATCCAAAAGAATGTGTCCTCTTGGCTTCTGAAAATAGCCGAGAAGTAAAGAAGACAGAAGCAACGCAAGAGGCGGGGACGACCAAGTTGAGGGCGGGAGAGAGCAGACAGCAGTCGGATAGCGGTCGGATAGAGGAATCCAAGGGCTTTAGATAGTGGTTGTCCCTTACCTGCATGATATTGCACACAGATTGCGAAAAAACCGCCAGGCCTGCGCGCAACGCGCAGCACAGTCACCACCACAGCGAAAGCTGGAAGAGTGGCCTTTTTAGAGCCTTTTTTAAACACTCTTGGGGCAACTACTACAAGCGCACTTGCATGGTACCCACTACGCCATAAATAATCATAACTTTTGTGTAGTGGGGAAGCGTCCGCTATGCCATTATTCGTCATTCTTCGGAAAAGCGCGGTACCCGCTAAACACTTGTAACGCATTATGTGCACTGTGTTGATGCTGTTGCTGACGACGATCGAGAATTATGTCTTAGGATATTGTAATGGGTTGGAGCATGGAACGACCCACTCTTTACGCAAATCGTAATGTGTGACGCCTGGTTGTCACTCTGCTGTTCTAAAACGTTCTACAACACACGAAAACGCTATTCCTTACCCAACATCAAGCCTGCATAGGGTCAGTTTGCACCGTAGTTTCAAGCGGCGGCGTCGCTCAGTGGTTGAGTGCTGGGCTGCCACGCAAAGGGCCCGGGCTCGATTCCCATTCTGTCATAGGTAGTTTTTGTTTATTTAGTTTTTTTTTCTTATTTCTTGCGATAGTGGTTGCGGACACAGGCGGCGGTGGCGGCGGACAACTACGGCGCAAAAACAGCTCTTGTTGTGATCTCATAAGAGCTTTCGCTGTAAAAGCTGCGTCACTTATGAGGTGCGGGTTCTATATTCAGTCAAAACAAATTGGCGAAAATTTCGCCGGTGTTGCAAAGGTTGGCCGCAAAGAAAAGCACAGATGAAAATGATGGATGTGACATTAAACATGACAAACGCTAAACATACGTACAAATGTTATGCGCAGTCGCATATGTTTTGTATAACCAGTTGTTTACAATTCCGCAATGATGCCAAGGGCAACATGTTATATCGCCAACACCTGAAGCGGTAAGCTCAAATGTAGCGCTTGTGCTTGCGACGATGGTTGTTCTGGATAGCGCTACGTAGACCAACTCCATTGGATGGCGCTTACGCACAATTGACGCTAACTCGACGTGATGCCTGTATCATTGGAGTATATATGTAATGTTTCTAAAATTAGATGGGCAGCACTGCAACCACAATTGACGTTTCAGCAACGTTACGCTTGCATAGGGTTTTTTTTCCAAAGGTGTTCCGACACATGGCGTGGCTGTGTGGTAGAATACACGATTTTCATGCAGAATGCTTGGGTTCGATTCCTGCTGGGACCATACTATATTCTTTGCATTCGTCTGGTCAACGCTACCAATGTCGGTTTTTCTTAACGCAGTCGCATTACATTACCAATGTCTGTTTTCGCCGTTTCTCGGAGATATAAACTGTGAAGCAGCGGTGGCGCACACCTGCATACCGGGGCTCGTGGTATACGGGTATGTGCCACACGTGTCTGGAGGAAAGCGTTTGACGTCGTACACCACGGGGTTCTCACATTAGTCATGTCACGACCAGACAGTCAAAATCATCCAACCCTCTTACCCTCTCATACTAATTTTGGTCTACCCCAAGTTAAGGAGGTGATTTTGAGGGCATCCAGACGCAAAGAAATTTAAAAGATGCCGTATATGGCATTCCTTTCACATGTAGAAGGGAATAAGAAAGGGAAAATAGACAACCACCCGTTTGCTAAAGCGGGTGGTTGTCTATTTTCTCTTTCTTAACCCTTCCGCCACCTTGCGGGAATCCGCAGAACTCATTCGCAGTAGAAAGGAATATATCGGCCAGCCAAGCCGCGGCATCAATGTGCGCCTTTGCGAACATCTGAGCTCGCTTAAGGGGGGCCCCGTATTCGAACCTGGCGATGCACTGCAAGGAGTGTACATGCCAGCCAAAGCTCTGTGACGCAATCATCATTGACAAGCACAAGAAGCCATCGACAAGGGAAATAATTGAAACCTGTCTAATTAAGAAAGGAGGGGTGTCCAAAGCCAGGTGTCCGTATTGCTATAGAATTCCGAATTTGCTGTTTTGGAGGAAACACAGCTTTGTGCATTTCTTGTTGTTTAGAGGTTTAAGACGTGCTTGCCAGATGTATGCAATATTTTTTTAGGTCTATTGGTGATCCACGCCGTTTTCAGATGATAAGGACGGTTTATTGTGACGACCGTGACGTACATGTTCGTAATGCATGATAAGAACGTCCTTCCCGGAATAAAAATGTTCATTTGCTAGTTAGCGCTCCGGCCTGTGTTTTTCTTGCTGACTCTTCGTGCAAGTTGCGCTTTATTCATCATGAGCCTTTACCAGTATGCCTAGTTGACAGTTATCCTGTATTAATGTAGGCCAAATAATGACAAGGCACCCTTTTTAAGTCATCGAATAATTTGATTCGGCTCTTCACAGCAACCACCTCGCCTAAGCGATGACCCTGGGTGCTTCGCAGGATGGCCCGAGTTTCGCGAAACTCGGAATCTTTCTGAGGCCTGGCAACACCCCTTTTGAATGAGCTGGCAGTGCGAAAAGGTCAAATCCACCTCAGCGCGCGCTGTTTCCATTGCTTACGATGGAACGAGGGATAACAACAAGGACGGACCACCAAGTTGGGTGGTGCCTTCAAACCAGAGGCATCTTCTGTCATTTGTTTGTCGTTCCGCCGAGTGCAAAACGGCACACATGCAAGGAAAGTAAAAAACTTCTACTATGGATAATTTTAGAAGTACGGGCCATTTAAGTTCATTTTGAAGTGTTGAATGACTGCACAAAGTATCCTTTACAATAATCATCACCGTGGCCTCTGAGATTAGTTCCCGCCGAGCGCCTCACAATGACGCGGCCGGACAGAGGCCACGTGTATAATCATCATGGTCGGCACGTACATTCCAGCGCGTTGCTCGTCCGGCACGTGCCGTCTTCATTCCCTTCATCGCGTGCTCGCTCCCCGAGCACGTGCGCCCGGCTGATTAGCTATTTGGCTGGGTGGTATATCCAGCTAAATAGGTCAAAACATGCATGACCAAGCTAATTAAGACAAGTCATGCTAAGACCGATCTAATTAAGCCATATCTTACTAAGATCATGCCCATTAAGCTGTATAATGATAATACCAAGCTAATTATGACCATGGTAACCAACACGGCTCTAATTAGGCGTGCGCTAATTAAAACCAAGCTACTTAGGACCTTGCTCACGAAAATTGTACTAATAATGTGATAGTAATTAAAACATTTTCAGTTGCAGTAGAACTATTTGCTATCATGTTAAGACCTCGGTAATTATGCCTTTTAACTGAGCCCCAACTGACGCAGTCTTCACTCCGATCCAGACAGAGCAGAGTGAGACTGAGCTCCTCTGGTGGCACTAGCCTTGCACAAGCAGTGCAAGCTAACCAAATTATCTTATATCCAAAGAAGCTGCACCTTAGCGTCCACCACATGAACCGCTTGACAGTCCCACCGGCAGTATGGCAGTCACGAGTTGAACTCGCGCCTTCTCAAAATCAACGAGTTTGTAACCGGGTTCACACGTCAATCAGTTTGATTGACTGACGCCCGCGGTGACGATCGGGTCCGCCCATCGCGTTTGCTCTCGC
This sequence comes from Rhipicephalus appendiculatus, assembly GCA_030522465.1. Lineage (NCBI taxonomy): Eukaryota > Metazoa > Arthropoda > Arachnida > Ixodida > Ixodidae > Rhipicephalus > Rhipicephalus appendiculatus. Next base: position 6,747 of record JALIZH010002461.1, read on the forward strand.
CGAGGAGCAGTGCTCAGGCAGCAATACCAGCGAGCAGCGCGATTCATCTATCAGCTTTATTGCACATGCTATGCGCACACGCACAAAGAACTAAATGTTCTCTCGTCACGTGGCTACAATGCCGGGCATTAAATTTCACCGCGATCACTACGTACCCTCATGGATGGATGGATGCTATGAGCGTCCCCTTTATCACGGGGTGGTGACATGTGTGCCACCAGGCTCGAAAAAAAAAAACGAAAATAAAAGAAAAGGGAACGAAAACTTTCTTTTTGTGTTGGCCTAATGCCTTATCTACATTGATTAAAACTATGTTAGTATACCTAAGAAAAATATAAATTCACGGTCCATATCTCTGCTGCTTAAGGCAGAACGACCTTATTTTCCCCCATTATTTATTTTTGTCCTTTATCTCTACATTTCTTCCACCAATGCTCTAATCGTCTCTTACTTATTTCTATCGCGGACGTGTTCAGCTTTCCATTGTTGTGCTTAAAACCCAAGGCTTCATCTAGACTCGTGCCCACACGTATACCTGGGTGGATATCGCCACATTCAATCAGTACATGTTCCATCGTTTCCTTAGTACCCCCACAGCATGTACATTGTTCTTCTTCGCTACTGAATCTCGCTTTATAACTACGCGTTCTAAGGCAACCTGACCTTGCTTCAAAGATTAAAGCGTTTCCCTTGAATTGTCACAAAACCTTTCCCTCCTTATTTCGTTTTTGCCCTTCGGTAGTTACTGAGAGCCCGCTTCTTTTTCCATCGCTGTAATCCAATAAGCCCTCTGCGCCTCTCTGACTTTTCGCTTAATGCTCCTTGCTGCCATATCGACCACACTGCCAGCCGTACATTTACTGGTGAGCCTCCTAGTTCTTTTTCTCCACTGCGTGTCAACGCTTTCTCTATACAAACACCTGAAAACATTCCCTGCCCATCTACTCTCCTTCATTTTCCTCAGCCTCTCTTCAAATCTCATTTCGCTCTGAGCTTCCCTCACTTCAAAGCCGGTCCATCCCATATCACCCTTTACAGCCTCATTTGACGTCTTCCCGTGAGCGCCCAGCGCGAGGCGTCCCAGAGTCCTTTCATTTACATCCATTCCTGATTGCAGCTCTGACCTCATGTACACCACTGAGTTCCCAAATGTAAGCCCCGGAACCATCACACCTTCCCACGGCCCCCGAAGCACCTCGTACCTATTGTATCCCCATAACGCTCTGTGCTTCATAATTGCAGCATTCCTCTTTCCCTTTGCTTTCGATGCTTCCTCTTGTACCTCCATATATATATCCCCCCTCATTGACCCATACTCCGAGGCACTTGTACTCGCTTACCATCAGTATTTCTTGGCCCTGTATTAGCACCACATGGTCTTCGTGATCATTGAATATCATCAATCCACATTTTGTTCCACTAAATCCTAGTCTAGAGCCTCGCCTTCCCTTCCGCATATATCTGCCAGCCGCTGTATATCATCTTGACTGTCCGCAAATAAGACAATATCGTCAGTAAAAAATAGACCAGGAAGCTTCTGCTCAACCATCGCGCCAGCCTGTTTGTGTCACAGATTAAATCCAATGTTGCTACCTTCTAGCGCTTTTTCCATCCTCACCATTTACAGCATGAATAACAGCGGGGACAAAGGACATCCCTGTCCCAGTCCCTTGCTAATTTCAACGCTGTCCTTGCTACTTATTCCTTCCCATTCTACACAAACTGTATTTTCTCGGTATATTTCCCCTCAAAAGCTGTATGCAGTCGTCACCTATGCCCACTTTCTTCAATATATCCCTCAAAATTTCCGGATTAACGTTGTCATACGCCCCGGTGATGTCTAGATAAGCTACGTATAAGGGGCCTGTTTTCTATTTTAGATATTTTAGATACACTGAGTAAGAACGCACATGTTATTATCTAACCACCTGTTGATTCGGAATCCATTCTGAAGTTCTCCCAAAATATCAGTTTGCTCTACCCACGTTGAGCAAACTGATATTTATTGCGATAGCAATTATATGGACAGTCTCGGCTGGTTTTCGCCGTCGCCGCCACCGTCATGTCCCGTATCTCTACATGTATCTATATATTTATAAAATCCTCAAAGAAAAATAATCAGAAAAATGTTTACGACGCGCGGCATCGAACCAGGGATCTCTCTCACTCTGCAGCGCGCGGCGCTAACCGCTGATCCACCAAAGCACACGTCCTTCAACGTTCAAACGGTGAGCTATTTATATACAGCGAGTTTTCAGCGTGTTTTCAGCATCACCAGCGATATGGCGCAAAGGGCGCGCTCGGCAAGGCCATAGCACGGCGCCCCACCTCGTCGCGACGCCCGCGCCCATCCGTTTGCGCCCTTTGCCTTGTGGGGGGTAGACGCCCGTTCGCCCGTTCGCGCGCGCGCTTATCTCACGGTGGGGGGAGAATTCGCCTTTCGCCGGAACGTTGGCGTCAGAGTTACCGAACGCACGAAGGTCACTTCGCTCGCGGCAGTCCCCCTGTTTGCGAAAAGAACACGCTTTTCAAACACAGCGAAGTAACAACTGTGACACTTATTAGTTCGCGCTCGCCTGTACCTGTGAATTTGTTTCGCGCGTCGTTTTTGCTTGAACAGTGCGTTAAGTGTCGTGTGAACGTTGTTAGTTCTCTCTCGTCTTGTGCGTGTTGTTTTCGTGCGTCATGCGTGCGTGAGCAGCGCGCTATGCGTTTCCACCTGCTTGCCATTGATCGCTTGACATTCCAATTTGTTGCTATCGCATTCATTGCTTCGCTTGTGGCGAAACTGTTACTTTTTTAATTTTACTGCCTGTATAGCACCAATGTAATAGTTAACGAATGTAATGCTTTTCTTCCCCGCCTTTATAGATTAAGTTCATTCTACTTTTTCGCCAACTGTCTGGTATTTTCGTCTCCTGTAAGCACTTTTCTACGGGTTTCAGCAGGGCTTCTTTAGTGCTATGTCCTAGTTCGTTAAGGAGGCTGATGGGAGCGCGATCGAAGGCCGGAGTAGTGCGCTTAGGAATTTTTCCTTCGGTCTTCTTCCAATTGAAATTCTCAAGTACTACATCTTCCTCGGTTGCACTCTTTTGCATACTTTTACTCAGCGGGGGGAATCCCCTGGACGACCTTTTTAAGCGAATCGGCTGTTACCTTTCGGATGTAACGTAGCGCTTCCTACCCTTCTAATTGATTTCCTCCTTCATCTACCACATGTTGTTGCATTGCGACAGACTTCCTACCTAGCGCTTTTAGGTGGCTCCAAAAAATCCTGGGCGCGGCCTTCTTCTTTTCGCGAATCTCTGTCTTCCAGCGTTCACTTTCACCTTTAATTTTTGTCTCGACTAATGTCTGCACAATGAATTTTTGCTCTAAATGTAAGTCAACAGGGCTTGTTGCTGAGCTAGTTGGTTCATACTTCAGGAAAAAAAAACATTTACGGCGCAAAGAGAACGGGGACGAAGTGAAGAAACGAGCAGACAGAGACGAGCAGACAGAGATTTGTTGTAGAATTACTGCGCCAAGTCCTACACAGCTTGTGTCGGTTTGTATTTCGGTAACTGCGTTTTCGCCGAAATGTGCGCGAATATGTGGCGACTGCAACCGTTGTTTCAGTTCTGGGTATGCTCCTTCCTGCGGCGTTTGCAACTTAAACTAGACGTCGCCTTTGGTCAGTGTAGTAAGCGACTTGTTTATGGAGGCAATATTTTTGACAAACCGCCTGTAATAGGCAGACAGGTCGACAACTCAACGCGTTGCCTTCTTGTCGGCAGGTGGCGGGAATGTAGTGATGACGTCCCTCTTCTGCACACTAGCGCGGGCTCCAGAGTTGCTGAAGATGTCTCCTAGGAAGAAGAGCTGTTCGCACGCGAATCGCCAATTTTCCGGTTTGTGTGTTAGGCCAGGTGACCTAATGGTTGCGATACTGTTCCAAGGCGTCGCAAGTGTTCGTCAAAACTGGGAGCGAAGACGACGATGTGATCCAGGTAAACAAGACAACTCTGCCACTTCAATGCAGCCAGCACTGTGTTCTTAACGCGCTACAACATCGCAGGTGCGAGCCAAGGCCAAATGACATAATCTTGAATTCAAAGAGGCCGGTCGATGTTATAAAAGCAGGCTTTTCTTGGTCTCTTTCATTGACCTCAATTTGCCAATTGCCCGTTTTGAGATCCATTGGAGAAAAGTACATTGCGTTCGTCGATCCAAGGCTTCATCTATCCGTGGGGTGGATATACGTATTTCCTCGTGATCATGATCAGGCGATAGTAATGGATACAGAAACACAGAGTACCATACGTCTTCACCAAGACTACTGATGATACCGACGGGCTCTTCGATTGGTGTATCATGTCATCGCGCAGTATTTCGTCGGCTTGTTACTTTAGTGCTTCTCGTTCTCGAGTCGAAACCCGATAGGGGCTCTGATGGAGTGGTCGAGCATTTTCTTCCAATATGATACTTTGCTTAGCAAGGGGCGTTTATCAAAACATTGATGACTACGAGAAGCAGTCCTTGTATTGCTACAGAAGGACTCGGAGCTATTGCTGTTGGCAAGCAGGAAGACTTGGCTCCACGTCGAAAGAAGTCGAGATAATTTCGACGTCGTTGCAGCTTCGTAAAGTTTTAGAAAGGCAAACGCATTGCTGACGGCCACCATTTCTGCGGCGTATATTATCATCGTGTCTCTTTTGAGGTGTCGGAATTCATGGCTAAAGGTCGTTACCACCGTGGTTTCTCTTCCTAGAGGCAACGGTGCAATGGGTGCCTCCTAGGCGGCGTTGGTTTAGCTTCAACACAAGGCTCGTAACTCTCCGCAAGTGGCTGAAACCCCTTTGACCCACAAAAAAATGAAAAATATCGGGTTCTGTGCCATCCTTAAGAGAAAGCGAATTTGCAAGCAAGACTGACAATAATGCCTCTGCGATTATGCCACCAGCGGCTTCGGATGCTTTGCCACATGGGACACTCAGTGCGCGTGGGGAACACTTCGCAATCCTCCCAGTGCCGCCAACTGGTGGCACGCCTTTGTTCTGCTTAGGAAAAAAGTGTCCCTTCCCCTTTGCAAACACGTGTGGTCATTTCCGACAAAATAAATTAACGAGATACCGGCGTTCAGCAGAGCATCGCTATAAAATCGATACATGAAAAAAGTTTTTCACGACTGAAATACAAATGCATTCTTCAAATGTATCCCGATAAAGAAATACGGATACTGAATAGTATCTTTTAGATACTATGCGATACTCTTTAATCGCGATACTGCCCAGCCCTGAATAAATCTGAACTCTCTTGTGACCGTCTCTTTATGTTGGTATATACCAAAATTCGCACAGAACGGCATTGTTGTACGACAAACGTGATTCACAGGCCATCTCATGAAAAACGTGACTTGCCTGTCACGTACAACATCAAACCCTTCCGCTCAGTCACATTCGGCAGATACCCCTTTACCACAGCCCTGGGCACGCGGTCACGCGCAGCAGGCAATTCAACCTATATCAACCCAGGTGGAGCGAGAAAAGACTTGGGAAGTAACAACAGCCACTGTATGATATTATCTGGTGAAGAAGTCGGTAGGTAGGTAGGTAGGTACTAAACTTTATTAAAGTCCTGAAGAAGTCATCCCCCACTTTTCATTGAGGGAGAACCGCGGGCCGCTCCCACGTCGGGACGGGAAGACCAAGCCTCACCACCACGTTGTGAGCCTTCTGGACTGCCTGGAGTTTTTGGAACCAGTCGGTGGCATAAACAATTAGTGAGAAATCCCAACGAAAACGAAAAAAATGGGAATCTGGGCTCGAGCGATCGTCGAACGCAGCGATCCAGCATGCTAATAAATTATTCAGCCACAAAGCAACGTCACTGCTTCAAACTTCTTCGGGAAAAAACGCTATGAAAGCCTAATATTGTTGCAGTGCCAATTATAGTTTCAATTCTGGCTCTCCATTTTGATAACAATGTTATTGCCAAGCGCGTTTCTTACTTTCACTTCTGCTGTATTCAGTTTTCGCCCAAAAGACTGTCAGCAATGCTCAGAGCAAGCCGCGCCTCATTATTCGAGAAGCTTCGCGATTATTGTATATCGTTCTGTTAAGATTGCGCGCAAGACGCGAACGCTCGAGCTTATTCCAGAGCTTTCACGACAACCAGTGATAAGGCTGGAACATTCTATGACACACGTATAAATGCCGACACGCTTCACCGCTTGTCAGTTGATCGACGGCCGACGCTCTGTTCGCCGCTATCAGTACCAGTGTGTGTTGCTGTAGTGTGACCTCCAATTTCCCGGCCACAACTTCGGCCAAATAAACAGTTTAATTTTGGTCATACCGACTGCCGCCTTCGTCGACATCACGACCACGTGGTACTATGTACATTACTCAAGGTAAATGTAACTGGTAGCGAAGCTTCCATAGAAGCCCATACGTTCAAAAAAATGGCGCCTTATCAGCTGCTCATGGGGCTTAGCGCCATCTGTGCGAGGAGGGAACACATCCGGCGGAACAAAAAATAAAGCGGATGTGACGCAATAGCTGGTGAACAAGTGACGTCATTTTGCAGGCACTAGCACGAAATTTGATCGCATATTAGTTTTCGTAGGCCCCTGATTGCTAAGGACTCGCGCTAAGGCGATCACCGGCGAGTCCTTCACGAATGCGCTTCAAGTCAACGCCAGACAAACTAATATCGACTCATGACTAGATAGTGATGTTGAAGTGTACTACCGTTCAATGCGCCTCGGTTTCACTAGGAAACTTATTCTTACAACTTTTATTCGGCGTTCGCGGCATCTTCCACAGATGCATTAAATCAAGCAGCAGTGTACCTTTCATATCTGCAGCGTTGCTTGTTTACTTCGCACATACGTAGGTTCCTTAGTGTACACATTGCTTGTGTTCTTCAGTTCTAACAAGAAGAAATGACGCTGAGTCCCGCCAAAATTATGACACTTCAGTTTTATTCAATGGTCACAATAACTCAATTATATTACACTGCACACAATGAGCACCAAGTGAATAAGCACAAAAAGTGTGCGGACACTACGTGCGCTTTGTTTTGCCTCATGCTCCGATAAATTACCGTTACGTATGCGAATGCAGGTATGCGAATTGTAGTGCGATAGATAACTTAGCGATCTGCTCACCGATAGCACGAATAACCGTAGGCACTGCGTGTTCACGAAGAAAGTCGGGCCGCAGGAATATACTGATGCATGAAAGTCCAGTGAGCACAGTCCTCCTAACCGTTGCCCTTGTTTCTTATCTAGAAGACATGGGTAGCCAGGCATACGTGTGTTGCTACTGCATCTTAGCACAGCACATCCTTTCCGCAGGTACCGAGGCAAGCAATCGACGTTAAATGTTATCCGTATCGTCCCGCTGCCCGTTGGACACTGTACTCACGACGTTCACAAACGATGCAACTCACGTCACAACTTCGCTCAAAGCACAACTTAAATGTTCACCAAAATAATTCAGAGAACGCAAGCAAGTGCGGAACACTAAAACACGTGAGGGGGTGTGTCATCACAGACGAATTTTACGAGCGCGCGTTTCCATGCAGCGCAAGGGCTGCACTGAGTAATAAATGGCGTGCGCAGAGGGCGCTAAAAAAAGATTTTTCGTAATAATAAAACACTGCCATAAATTATTTGCTGATTGCACCTACATAATATTGTTGGGGAAATAAATGTCATTTGTAAAACATAACGATTGCTTCGCCTTTGAATAAAACTTCATTTCTCGATATAAGTGTTTGTTCCCTCCAAACATAGTCGCGCTGCAATCGCAGCTCCCATAACTCCCCATGCTGATGTCGCTGGCAATAGCTTCTGAACCGCTTTTCGCCCGAAGTTTCGCGACCTATTTGGATAGACCTTGCATTACGCATGAACACATACGACTCCGCGAGCAGTAGTCGTGCATTACTCGAATGCGCCAGTGACTGCTAGTTCTGATTTGCGCATCACCGCACCAAATCGTGCACTTGCGATAAAAGTGACGACTCCACTTGAACGAGAGTACCGATGTTACGCCGGCACCTGAGCTACACTTTACACACAAATGTGACAAAGCAAAGGGTTGCAGCGCATTACGACTGGACCACTAGAGGAAAAATGCATAAAACAGAGTACATAATCTAACCTGCAACAATCATATTGAAAATATTTGTGGTTCGGCTGAAGGTACGCTGCGTCTTCTGCGGTGAAAGTTAGGAGATGCTGAAAGTTAGGGAGACAAAGCTGATGGCTTACAAAACAGTAGTACGGCCAACACTTCAATACGCTACTATGATCTGGGATCCACACAGTCAAAAGCTTGTGGATGAGCTAGAACGGATACAGCGAATGCGAGCCAGGTTTATTTATTTGTGCTACCAGATAACGCAATCAGTGACCGTGTTTCTTCACAGGGCTGGCCTTCAGAAACCCAGCAGATGCACAGATCTACTCTGTTTACACAAACACGTCGATCCCTGTCATAAAATTTGCCATAAAAACTTATCTGCAAAATACCAAGGATGGTAATGGCTGACTGCTTCGCATAGAATCGATTCCCTTAATGTGTTTAATTTGCAGGAAACTTTTGAGCATCATGTAACATTATCTTCACTGTAGTATACCTCTTCACGGTAATTGGAATTTCAAAGCGACATGGTAATAACTTTTGCAATTAAAGGTGGAGGGTAGATGTGACCTCTTAGGGTAGCCGTGAACTATTACCGTGGCAAGAACTCGCAAACATTTGCTGGACAAGCAGACTAGGTAGTATTTTAGTACATGCGACAAATTTTACTTACCTCGTCGTAAAGTTTCAAGAACATAGAGCGTTTAACCCCAGTTGGAAACTCTTCATAAAATCTGTCGGATCTGACACATTCTATATGCGGGTTGTATAAAGTATTAGAATACCCCACAAGGAACAGCGTAATTGAATTGTTTGGCGGGCTGAAACGAGGAACATTTTGAAAAAATTGTTAACTTGACAGCCACATCTAACTTGCGAAACAAAAATGTCAGCCAATCGTTAAAAATTATATGAAAAAATAAGGAAATGTGCTTGTTAAAATGTACATGTCCTGGTTTCGTTTTTGCTTTTTGCTGCAAAGGCTAGTCGTAAGTTTATTTTAAAGCGAAAACTCTATTACACCGTGTGTCCCGAACTGTTTCATAGTGTCGCAAAATAGTTTTAGAAATGTGCCCTCAAGGAGCTTGGGGGCCAGTGAAATTTGCGAGCCACCAGGGCTCATGCGTAGAACCCAAGCCATTCTTGGGCTCTTGCCTTCGCGTTGTCCGAAGACCCAAAAATTGAAAACTAGCATGGGTCCCCAAGCCATCCTGGGTCGCCAGCGAAACAGCGCAGTATGACCTGCGTCTCGAATACCCGAGTTTCGCCCCGTGCGTTTGACCCAATGCCGCCAGCGTTTGAACCGGCTCGGAAACTCTCCTGCTCCTCCTAACGAAAGAGCAGCCTGCGCAGCGCAGCTTGGGGACCCACTGTCTTGGGTCCCACATTCTAAGGTCATCGCGCAAGAGCGCAAGTGCAACGGAGGGCGCATACGGACAGTTTTGGTAAAAGAAGAAAAACCGCATGGCTCTTGGTGTGACCCAGTAAAAAAAAACTTCCCCATCTCCCGCTAAAGGGAAGCACGTGTGGATGCGAAGCAGCGGGGAGATAATTGGCTTGAGCGGGAGAAATGTCGCCGCCTCTCGCTTCACGGCAGCGGTCCGGGCGCTCATCGAAGCGCTGCACACGAGAGAGAATGAGGCGCGCGCGCTCTGTCATTTTCATACCGCGGAACTACCGTGGCGCCCCCAGCAGGTGTGCAGCTGTCGCACCACCTGTCGTGCACGCCGCTCCGTAGAGGATTCCTAGAGGGAGAAGATGGGGGGGGGGGGGGGACCGTAGGAGAGATAGGGGGAGGGGGACGTGCATGCGCTGGGGTGGGACGCACCCGCTCCGTAGAGTAGAGGATTCCTAGAGGAGAGAGGGCGAGAGGACGCGCATGTGCTGTGGGGATGTGGGGATGCAGGCGCCGCTCCGTAGAGTAGATGATTCCTAGAATAGAGAAAGGGGGTGAGCGTAGGAGAAGATAGGGGGAGGGGGACGCGCATGCGCTGTGGGGGGGTGGGACGCGGGGGCCGTTCCGTAGAGTAGAGGATTCCTAAAGAGAAAGGGGGTGAGCGTAGGAGAGAAGTGAGGGGGAAGAGACGCGCATGCGCTGTGGTGGTGTGGGACGCGGGACGCGGAAAGGAGGGGACGGGCTAAGCAACGCCTCCTCTATTTTATTCAATGCCGGTGCAAACGCTAGCCCCCCTCAATGGGAGCCGCCGGTCCGCCTTAGTTCAGGGAGTGGTCGTGATGCGACGCCACATGTTGGGTAGGGCTGCTTGCGTCACACGTGCGTCCAAGCGCTTTCGCACGCAGATGCGATAGACGCGTTTTCCTCTCCAATATCATGCGTCTGTCCGATTTGTTCCTTCGGGCTCCCTTTGTAGCTCTAAGCAATGCCGCCGCCGCCTCACAGCGCTCGTGAGGCACCTCTTAAAGGCAGCGCAGGCACTGTAGCGTCGCAGTGACGTGTCCCCATTGGTTGCCCGCATAACACCATGAACGGAGACGCGCTACCTCAAAACACCGTGTCTTACAGGGCCAGCGTGACAACCAACATAGTGAACACGAGGGATGTAACACACCGCCCCACGGATCTGCACACAACTGAACAAAAAATTACTTCATATGATTTCCGTCGTGAGGCATTGCATCACGGGCGCTCTCCCCCATGAACGCAAAGCACACGCGAAGGCTAGGCGATGTAGAGTAGGTATGGCCAGGAGGAGGGTGGTGAACGGCTGGAACGGCCGTACGAGTGCGCTTGCCAGATCGTGCTGCTTGGCGGATCATGGACGACGAGGAGCGCCGGGTGCGGAAGGCCGCGCCGCTGCTGCTCGTGCTCGTCAGCAGGATCCCGAGGTGCCCGAGCTCGAGAGGCCGCCGCGACGCGAGCGCGGCCCCAGGCGGATCTCGAGGCGGTGCGCGCCCGCGAAGCGCGCGCGGCGTCAGGGCGGATCCCGAGACGGTGCGCGCCAAAGAGGCCGCCCAGCGGTAACCGCTTTGATTACTCCTGGGCGAAACCACTGAAGATTTCACGGTGTAACCACGATTGCTTCACGAGCTTCGCCTCAAACTCTTCATCATTCACCCCGTGGATATGCTGTGATTTTTTTATTTTAAATGCTAATGCATTTCATAGTCGGGCTATGTCAGGCATCCGGCGTTGTCCGGCGGCGGGGTCCGCGGGGAGCATGATAGGTTGAGGAGGTGTCCGCGCGCCGGCAGGTGTTATCTCTCCGCTCTCACTCCCTCTCTCATAGCAACAGCTGAGGGCGCGCGCTTATCCTCGCCCTAGCACAGTGGAGAGGAGGAGCGCGCTCTGGTGCGTGAGGGCGCTCGCATCGCGGGCGCTCGGCGGAGCTCCCGCGATAAAAAAAACAGGCGATGCGCCGTGCTCCCTACCGGGCTGGAGAAATTGGGCGCCTTTTTCCTTCTTCGAACCACAACCACCATATATAAATGGAGTGAAGCGCGCGCGAAATGCATTCGCATTTCCTCACGATTTCCCTTCGGGGAGGTGGGGGGCATTTTTTTTTATATTTTGAAGGGGTTGCGCATGCGCAGTAAGAGTGGCCACGCCGCACAAAGCACTACCACCGGATTGAACATTACCTTAAGCTGCTTCGCATTTAATAAAGAAGCTCGTGCCTTTGGGGCAAGCTCAGAGGCTACAGCCGCAGCTGCTGGTGTTTCGTCCGTGTATATCTCGCACTAGAGGTCACGCCACCTCTTATCCTGCCATCGGGCGTTGTTGGAGATTGAAATCAAAGAAGAAAACGAAGATTCTTAAGGGCTCCTGGCGCATGCCTCTTCTTTTTATGGTTTTTTGCCGTTCTAATAAACACCATCATGGTGTAGACTGTTCTCCGATTGCTGTCATTACTTACAGTATGGTGCCGAAAACCTGGCTTTCAACGACGAAGACCTGACCGCAGGGGACCTCCAAGAAGCTGCCATCGCGAAGACTGACGCAGCGACGTCCTTTGAAGTCGCGATCCGACGTCTGCCAAGACTGACAGCCTCCGGGGCAGCAGTTAGGCCTACGCTCTGCGAACTAGCCCGATCCCGCCTCGAGCCGCCGTCCCCATGATGAAGCCCACCCGCTGACCTCTTCTTTATTCGAACACTGATTCTTATCCTAATGATGATACTGCCATTTGTCGTCGTCTACACAATATTCAACATCATCCGCGCCCCAACAGTGACGCCTGCAGACGAAGAAAACTAATACACCCAGGATCTAAGCACACGTTGTTTGTTCATGAAAATGTATAAAGTCCAGGTCAATCCATGCGGGACAATCCGGGTTTCCTCCCGCGCCTGCTTTTCCAGCGGTGCTTTCGCACGATTGTACCATGCTCGTGCCTTTGAACGCGTCGTCTTCGGTGAACTTCGACACGTGCGACTGTGCAGCAAGGCAGCGCAAGGCTACAACAGAGAGCAGCAGCGCACAGGCTTCGTTCATCGGGACCTGACTGCGCAGGGCTGAACGACAGAGCACGTGACCACCGCCTCGGATATAAAGCTACCGCTATTGCACGGATGCATCATTTTGGCAGCATCATTTTGGCACATTGCAGGTTAGCAATTTTTCGAATACTTCCAGAGTCACATTATTGCACATTATTGCTGTCACCGCTGCCACAAAGTGTGACATTGTCTGTTTGTTGCTCTGACCATTAGAAATGATGAAGGATGTTTCGTGAACAGCTTGAACAGTTCAAAGATGAACTACGGAACGAATTTAGGAACTTGAAAGAATCTCTCGAAAGAAACGTGCGCGCAGAAGAGAGAAAGCTCCGGACAGAAATCGATGACATGAAGCGGAGTATGGATTTCATCAGCAAAAAATCTTGATGACGATAACCTGCGGCTTGATGCTACGTTAACGGAGAACAGCTCTCTTAAGAAAGAAAATGAAGCAGCTTCAGCAGACAGTTCGATCGTTAGAGAGGGAAGTGATGGAATGTCAAACCAATCTTGTGAAAACTGAGCAGTACTCGCGCAACAAAAACCTCGAGATCAAAGGCATTACGGAAACCCCTGAATGAGTGTCTGACAGATGTTCTTGCTAAAATTGGAGCGGCCAACAGTGAACCTATCATTGTAAGTGATATAGACGTAATTCACAGAGTGGCAACCAAGGACAAGGCAAAGAAGAACATTTTAGTACAGTTCGTGAAGCGCGAAAAGAGGGGACATGATTCTTGAGAAAGCTAAGAAAACAAAACTTACGAGTAGAAGTCTGGGTTTGTCACTGGAAGTGTCTAAAAGTGAGGCAAATCATCCCGTTTTTTGTAAATGAACACCTTTGTCAGTACCTAGAGCGACTGCTTGGTATGGCAATAGCGCGCAAGCGCGAACATGGCTGGAAGTTTGTCTGGGGGAAAAAAGGTGCCGTTTTTGCCCGTCGCGATGAGACTTCAGCCATCGTACCAATAAAACGCGAAAGCGATTTGGAAAAAGATTGCCGTGACAGGATAAGGATGCATGCGCCAGGCGCGAACACTTCGATTGTCCAGATTGTTTATTCATGGCTCCCAACTGCGTGCTACCTGAGGGCATGCGTAGTATGATACCTGACAGCCCAGAGAAGCTTTTTAAGACTTTCCATCTAAATGTTAGATCAATGCAATATAAATTTGACGAAATATACACCCTTCTATAATCCTGCAATATTAGCTTCGATGCACTTATGCTCACCGAGACTTGGTACAATGAAAACTCTATTCATTTTGTTTTACCGTCTTACAATCATTTCTTTCTAAACAGGATAAATTTGCCGGGGTGGTGGAGTTTCTATTCAGGTTGCTGTCCCAGGTTTCGAAATTGTACACGAATTTAGCACTGTTACCTATGATATCGAAGCCATTTGTATTAAGAAAAATAACAATGTATTTGCTGTTCTGTACCGACCGCCAAGTGGCAATGTCTCGACGTTCTTGAAGTTCCTTGATTCTTTGCTTTCATGTGCCAGCGAAAACGGATGGCTACTAACAATGGGTGGTGATATGAACATTGACATTGCAAAAGCCTCGAGCGCAGCAAATGATTTTTTGCTCGTAGTACAAAGCAACCGTTTTCAGAATCTTATATCAACACCTACGCGTGTTACTCTTTCAACGGCATCTGTGCTAGATTTGTTTATTACAAACCGAAATACTGATAGCATTCACTCTGGCGTTATCAACACTGATATCAGTGATCACCTACCTACATTTTGCATGCTTAACCGAAACAGCTCATTGAAACAAAAGGATTGGCCTCAGCTTCTGTACAGGGATATAACGTCTCGAACGTTGGAAAGGTTTAGGGATAAAATTTCGCAAATAGACTGGAGGGAAGTATTTGTTCTTGAAGACAGCAATAAGTGTTATGACGTATTTATAAAAATTTTCAAAAAGCATTATTTGGATTCCTTCCCATCGCGGACATACCGTAAACAAAAAAGGGTGCGTAAACCGTGGATGACACGTGAGTGCATGAAGCTCATTAAGCGTAAGAATAAGCTCTTTGGCAACTTTCTTAAGTCGCGTAACCCGGAAGATTTAAAAGAGTTTAAGATATTTCGAAATAAGCTGAATAAAGATATTAAAACATCAAAAAACTATTATTATAAGCGTGCATTTGACAACCATTGCCTGCGTAGTGGTAGCAAAGTGTGGAAGAAAATAAACGAGTTACTAAACAAGAATACCAAGGATAATAGGATTGCCAACCTCATCATAAATGACAAAGTGACTGGTGGAAAGGAACTCGCCAACCTTTTCAACGATTTCTTTGTTGAAATTGGAAGTAGCAGCTACTGTTACGAAGCTGTTAATCGTACTCCGAGATTATCACACACAATGTACTTGCAGCCAACATCTGTCGCTGAAGTAACAATGTTGTATCAGAAGCTTAGGCGCAGTCGTAGCTGCGATGCGGATGATCTAGAAATAAAACCAATCAAATACGTTATAGACTTAAATGCTGGCAGTGGCAAACGTCTACTGTAGTGGACGAACTTTCGGGGTGTGCAAAAAACAGAAAGAAACAAAGATTACACAGCCATGAGACTAAAAGCCTGAGAAGGTTCGAGTGATGTGATCCCGACCACTGGAGCATCACCCGCTTACTTGGCCACGAGGCAGCAAGCTTAGCTTAGCTTTTTAACCGTTGCGAAGCAAGTTGAACTGCTCGCCTCGCTTGTCTTTTTTTCGCATTTCGCTTCGTGCTTGCACTCCCTTTTTATGAGAATATCGACTTCACAGGTGTACAAGACTTGCTGCGCAAACGCTGCTCACCGTGAAAGGTGCGGAATTTCAGGCGCGATGTGTTATCGGGCGTAAACGCACACTCGAAGCAATGTACGGGTGTGCGTGAAGGAAAACAACACAATCTCCAAAGTTTGCATTTAAAATTGATGTATTAAATACCAGTTAGATTCAGCAGCCTAAATATATACCCCATAATGAAGCGACGAAAAGAGAATAAACCAGCAAAATGATGTCAAAGATTGCTGAAAATGCACAGGTGTTCGTTCCGGCATGCAGCCTTCCCAATGCCTGCATTGCAGGCGGCGAACCTTTCACAATGTGCGGAGTTAGTTGAAAACAACCAACACCGCAACGCTAACCGCGGTATGACGTATGTGACTGTGAACGTCCAACAACGACAGCTAGCTCTCACAAACACAAGGAATCAAAACACAGTTGTTTAGACATAAAACAGTAATTGGATGTAAAAATGCGACGAGGCGACGAGCAATCACAACTGCAGTCGTTGTATGCACGCGCCGCGTTACGTG
Organism: Rhipicephalus appendiculatus; assembly: GCA_030522465.1. NCBI lineage: Eukaryota > Metazoa > Arthropoda > Arachnida > Ixodida > Ixodidae > Rhipicephalus > Rhipicephalus appendiculatus. The sequence goes on from JALIZH010002461.1 coordinate 22,656, forward strand.
CTGATTCAGGTAGTCGAAACAAACAATTTCAAACGAATAATTGACTCAGCCAAAATGCATGGCGCCACTGAGCTTGAACTATATTCTTTTAACTGCGGTGACCCACGCTTCTCTACTTTCTCTCTCGTACGACTTGTCCGGGAACTGATACAGTTCTACAGGTGGTTTGCGTGCCTTCGTAATAGCTGCACTGCTGTAGCACAGAAAAAAAGCAGGCAGATCCCACGCACTGTGGGAATCGATGTAATGCGAAGCAGCCAGGAAGGAGCAAATCATGCTTTACATAATTTGCATGTCATGTTTTACATGTTAGGAGCTGTCATTTATGTTCGTGATACAGTCACGTCACTCAATACCAAGTTTGGTGTACATCAAGCTAACGAAACGGCCGCGAGCGCGCCATGAGCGTGGAATGTAAGTCATGTCGCTCATGACATGTCATGATTTCCATATTGCCACTTGTCATTTATGTTCCTCATACAGTCATGTCACTCAATACCAAATTTGGTGTATCTCAAGCTCAGAAAACGGCCGCGAGCACGCCATGAGCGTGGCATCCAAGTCATGTCGCACATGACATGTCATGATTTCCATATTACTACTTGTCATTTATGTTCGTTATACAGTCATGTCACTCAATCCCAAATTTGGTGTATATCAAGCTAACGAAACGGCCGCGAGCGCGCCATGAGCGTGGAATGCAAGTCATGTCGCTCATGACATGTCATGATTTCCATATTGCCACTTGTCATTTATGTTGGTCGTACAATCACGTCACTCAATACCAAATTTGGTGTAAATCAAGCTAACGAAACGGCCGCGAGCGCGCCATGAGCGTGGAATGCAAGTCATGTCGCTCATGACATGTCATGATTTCCATATTGCCACTTGTCATTTATGTTCGTCATACAGTCATGTCACTGAATACCAAGTTTGGTGTATATCAAGCTAACGAAACGGCCGCGAGAGCGCCATGAGCGTGGAATGCAAGTCATGTCGCTCATGACATGTCATGATTTCCATATTGCCACTTGTCATTTATGTTGGTCGTACAATCACGTCACTCAATACCAAATTTGGTGTAAATCAAGCTAACGAAACGGCCGCGAGCGCGCCATGAGCGTGGAATGCAAGTCATGTCGCTCATGACATGTCATG
>JALIZH010002462.1:0-29523 GCA_030522465.1 Rhipicephalus appendiculatus
CGATCTTTTCTTTTACAAAGGCTGTGGTGGCAATGCAAACAGATTTCATTCAGTGCGGGAGTGCGAAGTAATTTGCAGAGGTACGTACTCTGCAGCACAATTATACACTTCAGTAATGCACGGGCTATTCGTAAACTCCCCAGCGTTTGTCTAGCGGCGCTTTCATCAAATTGCACCGGCGCGCACAGGGGGAGCCCTGGTGCACCGTTTCGTCCAACCATCAGCACCTGCGCGCTCCGGTGCGCACAGGAGCGGTTTGTAGAAGATGGCATAAGTTACGCAACGAACTCAGGTTGTACGTATTGAAACAAACTTCAATTAACTAATAAGTATCGGCGCATGCCAAAGCACAGTATTACTCTCGCGGGATATATCTTAGAATACACGCGACGTGTTGGTAAAAAAAGACTTAACGTTTACAGGAAGTCTCGATGAAAGCGCTACAATAGTGCGCATTGAAATTGAGTCATGCGTAACACTTCGAATTCCGAAGCAAACTCGGAACATAAGATTTGTCACAGTAAACACCTTGAGGTTAATATATCTCTTCAAAATATACACTGCTCACCCTTCATTCATTTAGCGAAATTTGTGACAGACCATTGGCTATTCTTAGCTGCAGCAGTTCTTTGGCAAGTTTACTGGTGCATTGACGTATTGAAATATTAGTGCACCGGTTAAGTATGCGCTACTGATGCATCGGCTTAATAGTGCATGAGACTGTCAGTAAATACCCGCAAAGACCAGCGTTTGATTAGTAACATTGGTATTCACGCCGATACATTATCAGACAAAAAAAAATCACAGCATATCCACGGAGTGAATGATGATGAGTGGGCGAAGCTCTGGAGGTTCATCGGTAAACCGTGAATTTTCGTCCAGTACATCATCAAAGACGTGGCAAACACTGTGTGTATATATACAAGAAATTTTATTTATTCGTAAATAGTAGCTAGACGTGGCTTCCGGTCCCCCCTTCATTATAAGGGCTTTATGGTCGGCATAGCTCGGCACACTCACTCATGAGTGCACTCAACTCACACTCACTCACACTCATTTGAACGTGGTGAGTTGAGTATGAGTGAGTACTCATGAGTGTGTGAGGACGTGAGTGTGAACGTGAGTGAGTACGCATGAGTGTGAGTGGAGGTGAGTGTGAACGTGAGTGAGTACTCATGAGTGTGAGTGGACGTGAGTGTGAACGTGAGTGAGTGCGAAAGCTGAAAAAAATTGTGGTGAGTGAATTTGAGTGAGTACTCCCTTAAAGTGCCGACCTATGCCACTTGAACATTTTTGAAGCAGCGCAACCGAGTGCACAAACCAAATGCAGCACTGCACAAACCATTTTTGAAGCAGCGACCTATGGAGCTCGGCACACTCACTCATGAGTGCACTCAACTCACACTCACTCACACTCATTTGAACGTCGTGAGTTGAGTATGAGTGAGTACTCATGCGTGTGAGTGGGCGTGAGTGTGAACGTGAGTGAGAACTCATGAGTGTGAGTGGTCGTGAGTGTGAACGTGAGTGAGTACTCATGAGTGTGAGTGGACGTGAGTGTGAACGTGAGTGAGTGCGAAGGCTGAAAAAATTGTGGTGAGTGAGTTTGAGTGAGTACTCCCTTAAAGTGCCGACCTATGATGGTCGGTGAAGTGGAGGGATAGGGGTTCTTATATGGCTCCGTAGAGGATTCCTAGAGGGGAGAGAGGGGGTGAGCGTAGAGGAGAGAGAGGAGGAGAGGATGCACATCCGCTGTGGGGATGTGGAACGCGGACGCCGCTCCGTAGAGTAGAGGATTTCTAGAGGAGAGAAAGGGGGTGAGCGTAGAAGAAGAGAGAGAGAGGGGACGCGCGCGCCGCTCCGTACAGTAGAGGATTCCTAGAGGAGAGAAAGGGGTGAGCGTTGGAGAGGAGAGAAAGGTGGAGGGGACGCGCATGCTCTGGAGGGTTGTAGGACGCGGGAAGAGGGATGGACTGAGCCCCCGCAAGCACATCCAAGCAAGATCAAGAAATGGAGCCAACCTGGGCGACAGACACCACCTGCCTAGCCATTGCTAAGCTGCCCCTCTATGCTCTCGGCCATGACTCTAGTGACTGTAGTGGTGGTGGACGGCCTTATTGTACTACAGTGTTCTGCTGGACATAGATGGCCACACCGCCTGCGGGACGCCCTGCTTACTCGGTGCACACGATGGGAACTAGAGGTGGTCTGGAACGCGCTTATTCTTCATGGTCATCAGCGTCATCGTCATCATTATCACGAGATACTGCCGGTTACGCCTGACGCGGGACAAGGTTAGACTAAGAGGAGCTTCGCCCCTAAAAAAACCTAACTGCCTGTGTCTAAATGGGCCATCTAATATCTGTGTCACACGGGCCCTCTTAAAAGGCCACCCAGTCGATGGCCGTCGAAACGCCACAACTCTATCGACTCGATGGAGTTGTCGCACTGCCACACGGCAGGTTTGAACGGCCGTTGAGTGGATCAGGCGTTTCTCGCAAAAATTGTGTGGCGCTACGGATCCTTATTTTCGTATTCATGTCACCTAAAGTTGAATAATATAAGTTCACTTAAAATATCAAATATGACTTTTGATGTTGTTTAAATATTTCAATAAAGTGTTTGTTTGTAGTCATGAATGTATATTTTGCTTTAAGTTGTTCAGCAGCGAAACTGTGGCGAGCGATACGCAGCGATACAACGCGCTGAAGATATGCACGTGGCTGTTGTCGAGAGTATGTGCAGTTCGCACACATCAAGTGGCAAAAATACTCTGTTAAATAATTAAAAACACTCACATATACCGCTTTTAAAGCATACTGGTTAGATTCTTTTTTTTTTTGTAATCGTGTGTACAAGCCTACTGGGAACGAGAGGGCACTTTCGCGCTGTTTCCGCTTCCGTCGCTCAATGTTCCATCGAAGTTTCAACGGAGTGTTGGGGTGCTCCGTTGACTGGATAGAAAATTTGACTCAATGGCCTTCGAAACCACCCGTGTGGCAGCTCGCGCTTGACAGTTGAGTCAATAGACCATCGGTTCGATGGCCTTCGAAACGCCCGTGTGGCACGGGTATTAATCTGAATTGCACTAAAAGGCAAAGCGGAGCCTGTTAAATTGGGGTAAAGACGAGAAAAACAGCGCTGAAATTTTGACGAACACAAAGGAAGACGGACGACGACAGCTGCTGACTTACAACTGATCTTTATTTTGTAATGTGGACACATTTATACCATGGCAGTCAAAACACACGTGACTACCACCAATGTGCTCAGTTGTAAGTCAGCGCCTGTCGTCGTCTGTCTTCCTTTGTGTTCGTGAAAAATTTCAGCGCTGTTTTTTTCCTTCTGTGCATTATGTACCAACACGCCCAAGCCTTAACCTTAGTAAATTGGGGTCAGGTGAGCACACACACGCCCAAATGTAAAATACAAAATTTTACTGAAACATCGCGGATTATTGCGAATGGATATTTATCGAGACATTATTCTGGTCAACAACCGCGTACCATTTTTTGTTTTACCATTATAGCTAGGGTTGACATCCAGGCACTGCACTAAACTACATGTAGAAGGGACACCTCTGCAAAAGCTTGAGTACGAAGCAGTGAAAAACGCAGGCTGTAGTTCAGCTGGAAAAGTCGTATATATGTACTTAACGTTGCGCCCCCCGTATATGCGAGCCTTCCTTATCGCGATGTACTTTTTCCTTTATAGGCATGCGATGTGGCCTTCCTCCCAATGACGACGAGGACATTTGTAATCCTAGACGACTGACGTATCACTTTCAAGGTAAAGATGGCGTCAGTTCCTGCGTGAAAAAGCAAAACGGATGTGACCGGAATGCTTACAACTTCAAAAGAGAAAGCGATTGCCGGCGTGTATGCATTTGTAAGTGCTTTTATTTCCGTGTCGTTCTCGTAGACAGAAGACGTCTCCAGTTCCAGCCATCAAATTTTGATATAGCAGTACCCCTGTTCTGAACGCATACATGTACATATGCGTTCAGAACAGGAGTATTGCTGTTCATAACAGTAGTCAGAACGGAGGCAATATTAGTCACATTCGTAATGAGTAAAGCAAGGATGTGGGCTACAGTCGGAGTTCATCTTGCAATGTGCCGACTAAGACATAGTTCGGCTCCAGCACGGCAGGGAACACCAGACGTTTGTTGTGTTGTCAGTCGTCTCGTGTTAGTAGTACTTATTTTAGGTGTCTTCACTGTAAAATAAATAAGATGTGATATTAAGAAAGACGGTGTTGAGGTTTAAAAACGAATACAAACATTTTTTGTTGACAAAAAAGAAAGCCACTGACATATTAGTTCACGGTGCTAGATGGATACCTGTGCATATAGACGTATATGCCGCGCTTATCGGGCATCGCAGTCAGTTAGGTAGTACCAAATATATTGTGCGTTTATTAAAGTACGTGATATACGGCTAATAATTAACATTGTTACGGGGAGTATTTGTTCATACTTGTGACAATATGTAGATAAAACGTATTGAATGCTGTAGCAGTAGTGTGCGCTGCAATGAACTGGACCACGGAACTGGACTAAACGGGGACATGTTACAACACTAAACTTATTTATGGTACAGTGGCTGCAGAATCGCTTCACTTGTGTACTCAGATATGAGGTAAAGAACCCAGATGGCTAACATTCATGCGCAGTCACCAACATGGTCGCCCTTTGGAATCGATCGCCGATTTCGGGTTTTAAGTCCGATATCTATACGTTAGTAAATAATGTAGAGGGAAAACAAAAATCTACGCATCTTCACGAAGTGAATCATGACGAGTGGACGAAGCACTGGGGATCGTTCTTACCGGAAATCACCCGGGACATTGCCCACTCGCGCATGTAAATGAGTGACAACGCGTGTGTACAGTATATACAATGTGTTTTTGCCGTTGAGTCGCCGCTTCCCGCGCCCTCAACACCGGAGTAGCAGCTTGTTGTCGGCGTGGCCGTTTTGCCACTGCTTCCTGAGCTCCCGCCTTCGGGGTATCTTGCTGTCTGCGTAGACGTTGAGCCGCTGCATGCCGCGCTCTCGCCTCCGGAGTAGCAGCTTGTTGTCGGCGTTGCTTCTTTGCCTTTCGCGGGCGAAAGCGCTTTCACGATCGCTTTCATCCATGGCAGAAAGAGAATGTGTGGTCTGGAACGCGCTTATTCTTCATCGTCATCAGCGTCATCATCATCGTCATGGCGTATAGTGGGTACTGTGCATGTGCTGTGCCGTGATGGCAGAAAGAGAATGTGTAGTCTGGAACGCGCTTATTCTTCGTCAACATCAGCCGCAGCACAAACAAAGTGCACATAATGCCTTACAGATGTGTAGCGGGTACCTCGCTTATCAGCAGAATGACGAATGGCATAGTGGCATAGTGGGTGCTTCCCTAATTCATGGGAGTTACGGTGGGCGTATAATGGGTATCTTGCATGTGCTGTGCCGTGATGGACATACGGTGGGCGTTTATTGGGTACCTTGCATGTGCTCTGCCGTGACGGACATACGGTGGGCGTTTATTGGGTACCTTGCATGTGCTCTGCCGGACACCGGACAACAGACAACGGACAAGCCTAGACCCTGAGGTGCTTCGCCCCTAAAATGCTGCCGCACCCGCGCAGAAGGCCCCTCCGACGCATGCGGAAACTTTCCGCTGCTTACCTCTCCTAAAATTTTGTGTTTTGAAGACCCAAGTTGTCGCTATCAGTGCTTTAGTTTACTAGGAATAGTGCTTTATCGTTTGTCTTAAGAACTCTGTATGACCTTCAATTTCGTTCAATACTACAGTAAAGGGACACTAAAGAGCAAAACGATTTTTCTCGTATTAGTCAACTACTCTTTCACGATACCGAAAACACCACGCTTGCGGTGAGGAGATGCTTAGTAAGCGAGAAAACGCGCAAAAAGAAAATGCGGGTAGCGACGCCCCCTTGAAGTGTCCGCACAATTCACAGTGACGTCACAAATTTTGACGGCGCCTAGTAGGGCCTACGTAGTTCATAATCGGTAAAAATGAAGTACCCTGGCCTCTCAGAGGTACGTAGACTTAATATACCAAGTTTCTGGAAATTTTGTAGAGCCTGTGGCGCAGAAATACGATAAACGCACTTTGAAATCCATGACGTCACGCTTTGTGATTTCAGCACGAAATTTAAGGGGGAAATTTTGAACTTGGATTTCTTCTGAATTTATAAACCTAATATGGTGGAATTAACGACATTGGAGTTTTCAGAGCACAATTTATGAATCTAAACCGTTTAATTATTTCTCTTTCGTGTCCCTGTAAACTATAACTTCAACTGTTCTTTTTTTATTTTTGTCTCACTCACTCTTATTTCTGCTCAGCTCAAGCTAAACGCAAAGTACAAAATAATTGGTTTCATTGTTTTAGTGAGACCAGAAGCTGCCACAAGTACAATGAAGAATTCTTAGAACGGCGCCCACATGACGAGTTAAAAAAGGCGCAACAATAGAATTACTCCAAGAAACCTTGCCGGGACACCAGAAAAACGATCGGCCTTTGAAACCAAAAGTACCCGGGACGAACTAAATAAACAATTTATTTTGTGACATTTGTGGGTCAAGTGTATCTTCATTGCTGGAGCGGGAAGCACCTCTTACTATATCTGTATTCTGTCCTTCATCCAAAATAATTGGCGCTAAATTGATGGAGCTAGTTCTATCGTCACACACAGGTAAATGCGTCTAAGGAGCGTGTTTTTAATACCGCAACTTGGCTCCAAATCAAGCGGGTTAACATATCGGTCAATGTGTAGTGAATATAAGTGGTAAAATACTCTGCCATACCATCTGATCATTTCTTGGAAATTATTTTTTTTGCATACGATTATAAATGGCTCGCTTCATTTGAGTTTGCGTGGATGATAAATACAAACAATGAATGAAAATTTGTTTGGAAGGGCAAGCTTTTGAATGAACGAAGTGCGCGTGTGTGCGCGTGTATGTGTGTGTTTGTTAGTCTATATGCGCTCAAGCGGGGGAAAGTGATGTGCACGATTTTAATTTAATGTTTGCCAGAACTGATCACTCAGGATGTGCATACAAAATATTTCTAGCATGCACTATGACGGAGATTACATCAGTGTACTTAGTTTTAACAAATGCTTTACTTAAATCATTGTTAGGTTTACTTGTTCAATAATAAGGATGTTTCCTTCTATGTTTACTGTTTATTTTCTATTTTATGATGGTATTTATTCGTTAACTTGTCTTTAATCACCTAAACTACTGAGTGTAAGACAGCCTCGGCGCCATGCTAGGTGCACCAGCGCCTAGTATGCATGGCCGAAATTCCCGCACGGACATGTTTTAGTCTCTTCGCATGAATCGAAGGGCTCTCTACTTTGCCACAAGGAGTGAAGAACGATAAACGCGGACGCGGATAATGACTCCGGTGCAAGCCAGCTGCGAGATCGCTCGCAACTTCGACGAATGGATCGACTGAAGACCAGGCGAGCGGCCCGACGAGCAAAGAACAAGGTCATTCGGGAAGCCAGATCTCTACTGAATGCGCCCGATATTGACATTCCTAAGCTTAAATGTGTGCGTGATCGTCTTCAAGTAACGACAGGTTATCAAAGATCGATGACGAGATCGAGGAACACATACCGGAGGATGAGTTAGAAGTGCAATACGCGACTGTTTCCGAGTACAACGACGGGGCAATCAGCATAGGCGTGCGAGGGTTCCCCTTCAGGGGGGGGCAGGGGGGCGAAGGTTCATCGTGGCGCCCCCCCTCCCTATCAAGTCAATGTATGGGGGCCGAATGTGCGCCCCCCTCTCAGGTGACTAGGGGGGGCGGCCGCCCCTCTGCCCCCTCGTGCACGCCTATGGCAATCGGCATGCTTGCCAAAATCACTCGTCGGATCAAGGCGCTGGAAAGAGCCGAGCGAACTCATGATATTCGTCCGCAAACGCCATCGGCGCAGCCTAACGTCATGGATAACGCTGTCCTACCGCACAGTTTCTCTCGATCGAGTTTTCCAAGCTCGATATGCCAACATTTAAGGAAGACATAAACCAGTGGACTGGGTTCTTGGAGCAGTTGGAGCAGACAGTTCACCCAAATAACACCCTCTCTTCCACGACAGTTTTTTTTTTGCATGCGATGATAGCTCGCTGGAGAAGCCGAAGCGGCCATAGCAGGATTGCCAACATCCGAGTCTTGTTATAATGATGCCATCGACATCCTCAAGAAACGCTTTGGTGACAGAAAACAAAACGAGAAGCATCACCTAGCTGTTCTAAGGAACCTTGGCTATGTTAAACAAGGCAATGACGAGCGAGGTCTGAGACGATTGTACGATGCTACGCAGCTGCACGTTCGTTGCCTGAATTCTCTCAACGTATCTAGCCTGTTTCAACGTGATGATTATCGACATACTGCAAAAGGTTCTACTGCACGACAATTCTTTCATTTACTAGAGAGCAACGAAGTAAAGCATTGAGGAGTGACTCATCAGACGGCACTCAATTTGTATCCGGATCAGCTTCAACAGCGGCTTGCTCAGATGCCAAGCTGATGGAAATACTGGCATTCATTTGTGTCGAGTTGGAAAGTCGTGAGCAATGCATGACGCCAAGCGAAAAACGTTGAACGACCTGAAACGACAGTAAGAAGCGCCACAGCTTGTGTTTTACACAATCAATTTATAAAAAAGGTGGACTGTTTCTTCTACCGCGCGAAGAAGCATGGCACGCGTGATTGTGACAGCAACCTGTCCCTTGCTGCAAAGAAAGATGAACCTCTCCGAGGAGAATAGATGTTTTCGTGCACGTCCAGGGGTCATCAGGCGCGAGCCTGTTAAGCTGACGTGCTCATCTTGTCATGGAAGGCATCCAGCAAGCATGTGCGATTAATTGTACCGCAAATCAGGAGTCGTTTCAAAGACACCAGGTACAGCAGTATTCGTTTCCCCAGAAACATCAGTGTCGAACTCCAAGGAGTTATCGTTTAGAGGGCAGAGAGTAGACAACAAGAATAAGGAAGCATATATGCAGACCTTTCGTGCTTAATTTGATCATCCACAATAACAAGCACCGCTGTGTCAGAGGGATTTCAGATGGTCGGAGCCAGAGGTCCTTCATCAAAGAAGTAGCCATGAAGACGAGTCTCAAGGTCGTAGGAGAGACAATGATAGCGTTCCACCCGTTTGGTAGCGCGCCCCATTCTCGAACTGAACGTCGCAAAATAGTTAAAGTACCTTTACACAGTCAATGTGGCACTCAGATTAACCTAACACAAGCGAATGTCGTTCCGGTGATATGCCACGACATCACTGCACCGTCAGCAGACAGCCATTTTGTGCAATATCCGCGTTTGGAAAACAAGTTCTTGGCTGAAGACCATATGCTTGTGCAAGATTATGAAGAGGCAGAACGTAGCGTACTGATCGGATCTGACTATCTTCAGAACTCATTCGCATTGGTGAAGTTGTTTGCAGCACGGAAGCTCAAGGGCTCGCAGTTTTCAACTCTTGTTTCGGCTGGACGCTGCAAGGACCGATTCGCCAGAGAGGCTTTTTCGAACACAGAACTATAACTTGATGGCTTATGTTATGCGAGTGGACATCACCGAAATTGAAGATCAAGGGACTTCGCAAATTTTACGATCTCTCTGGAAACTGGAAACAATCGGCGTTGAGGACGTCTGTGAATCATCTACAGTCAAGTAAGTCTCTGAATCGCTTTCGAAAGACCAGCCGAAAGTCGAACGGCAGGCACGCTGTCGCTTTGCCGTGGAAGAATGCAAGCACCTCATCGGTAACAATCGCGACATTATCGCGAACTGTCTGCAGAAGTTGGTGGGTAGACTAAAAACGATAAGAAGGCTTGCTTGACCCCTACGATAGCCATACGACAGTATATGTTGCATGGTCACGCCGAGATTGTGCTCAAGAATGTTCGCGATCACCATCCAGTTTACTACATGCCACACCAGGGAGGTCGTCAAAGAAGTCATTGACCACCGAACTCAGTGTTGTGTTCGATGTATCATCCCATGCCCCAGGACTACACTCACTCAAAAACCGTTTTGAAAAGCTAATCAGGTAGTACAAGTACAGAAGCTTAGCCTCTGGATACAAAACGCCAAGAAAGGATCCCGGATAACAGTACATGGTTCATACATGACAATTTTCGACTTTGGCAACATGGGGTTTCGCTACACCGCTTAAATGGAAATCGCTTTAACTTCTACGGCAAGCGTGAAATGTGTTCCGCCGAAAAGCTTTCTGAGAGCACATTTTTTTTATGTGCGCAAGAATGGTAAAACGAACTTAACACTGTTTTCATATGGCTATCAAATCGAGAATGGCTGGACGCAGAAATGTTTCTTTTTGTTTTCGAGTTGCCGCTTAACGGACCATATTTCCCTTGTTAACTTGCTTGTCATCTTGACATCTTGTCAGCATCTAACTCACCTCATCAAGCGTGGTCAGCTGAACTGAAAGAGTGACACGATAACAGGCCTGTCCATTTGCCTAAACGACTTCACCTACAAAAGCAACTGAACAAGCGTCATACGTGCACTGTGGCATAAATCTACAAAGCAAAGTAGCAATGAGGCTTTCGTAGCTTCGGGCAACTAACAAGTGTCATACACCCTAGAATAAAGTGCTTTCACTCAAAGGAAGGATGCCTATTCAACAAATAGAAGCGGCTGAAGTTCACTTTGAAGTATTTCATTTTCAATTGCATTTAAATCTGCAACAGCTGCAAGACAGCGGCTCAGCTTATGTAAAGTGATGGAACGCTGTTTTTCAAGCATTAATTAATCCCGGAACAGAGGGCCACTCAGATTTTTCTTGTGCCAAGGGCTTATTTAATTTAAGCAGCTTTCAGCCTGCCACTCACAATGCTGATGTAGGCCTCACATGCGAAAAAATCAATGCTGCAAATGAGGGGTAGTTCCAGCTTATAAGCGGATCCAACATTTCGCTTGCAGCATTATCATTCAGGAGGCACGTGGTTAGCGTAGCGACAAGCCGACAATGACTCCTGAAGTTAGAATATCCCGAATGCTCGTCGCCATACACGTATTGCTGGCGTTCCTGCTACCGACAGTATTGTGCCTAGGTGAACATAAGCTCCGAAGAAACCAGACGAATGCATTTCAGGTGAGACTGAGGTCATCATTACTACGAATCACTTTGACTGTAAAAACATACAAGTATGGCTTCGCGTATGCGTTCTGTTCACCATGTGCACAGCAGAGATACTCAAGAGTACTAACTCGGCAATGACTGAGTTCATGGTCATGGTCTTATTCACTTTTCCTTCTCTTAATGCTATACATAGGCGGGTATAGAAATTTAACTTCAACAGTGTTCCTAATACCAATATATTGACAGGTTAATCGCATCACTTGGCCTTAAGTTCATGCCTATGTCTGAGTGCAGCTTCAGTATCACGATCATGTCAGCTTGCCAGTGGGCCACCAGTGGCTTGCATTCGCCTCTGACTTCGAATTCTGCCGCGGCTTCTTTAGTAATGCTGCAAATTATTTCTGCGGCAGTGCATAGTACATAGAACGCTATGAACAGTGACTATAGAGTGATTAACGTTAAAACACGCATATTCAAAGCCAGGTGGCAGAGGGGCGGGGAGAGAGGGATGGGAAAGAGGACAGAGAGAGAGAGAGAAAGATAAAAAAGAAGAATGCACACATGCGCAGTGCCCATGTACGCATTCTTTTTTTTGTATTTCTTCTCTATCTGCATGTGTGCGCATTGCGCACACATGCAGGACGTTCCAGTCAGAGTCGTTCGGAGAGGCCGGTTGAATCCAGAAAGCGCAGTAGGGCTTGCACAGTCTTCTTCTGTGACGTTAAGTTCTGTCTATGGCGCAGGATTCTTTCTTCCGATAGAGTTTGGTCGTCCAGTCTATCAAGCACATTGCGTAGCAACTGTCTCTGCGAACAGTATTGTGGGCATTCGCACAGAATATGCCAAATTGGTTCGTCAGTGCCGCAGTGGTCACAAGCCGCGGTGTCGGTCATTCCTATGCGGAACGAGTACGCATAGGTAAATGCGACACCCAACCATAACCTGCACAGTAGGGTAGCGTCACCTCTGCGAAGTCCTAGAGGAACTTGGAGACTAGAGTTAGGTCCAGAGAATATAGTCGTGAGTGCTTGAAGGGTAGTTCGTGCCACTGAGACGTGGTGCGCTGGCGTGCAAGCATGCGGAACTTCCGTGCGGCGTCAGTTCTGGAGAATAAAATTAATATTTCGTTGTTTTCAACATAGGCAGAATGGGCAGCTTGATCGGACCGTTGATTGCCGATAATCCCACAATGACTTGGAAGCCACTGAAAAGCTATAGTTCATGTCCTCTCTCAGTTAAATGGTGTGTCTCTTCTGCAAAGTTAAATGGTGTGCAGCGGCGTAAAGGTGACAGAAGAGACTGCAGTGCCGCCTTGGAATCACTGAAAATAGTACATTTTTGTGCCCGTTCATCACTAATGAAATGAAATGCGGTACGAAGCGCCGTGAGCTCCGCTGCCGTCTAAGTCGTAAGGTGGGAGATCTTGAATTTGATTGTTTTGGCTTTTATTGGTATTATAACAGCTGCGGTTGAGCTGTTCGCTAAAACTGCGCCGTCGGTGTATATACGTGTGCATAGCCTTGGTACTTCTCATATAACAGGAGTAAAGCGAAGTGCTTTTTCCGGATGCCAGCTGTTGTTAGGCTGATGTTAGGCTGAGTCAGGCACCACGGAGGAATTGAAGGTCTCGCGGCAGGCGTGAAGCATGTTGCTAAAGACTCGCGGTACGCGGTTACCGTTTGGCAAAAAGACGCGCGTGGTCTGTCTGCTGGTAAAGAGGCTAGGTGGCGGCAAGATGACAATGCACAGAAAGGCAGGGAGGCTAACAAGAGGTAGTAGCGAATGTCATATGTTGGAATGTTTTCATAACACCATATCGGATATCGGAAGAAGCTTGCCCATTCCACTAGCTGGCCGGTTTATGCGAAGTTTTTATTGGCTATATGGCAAGAGCTTAAATTGAGCAAGTTGGTAAATACTCGTGCCTCTAAGAGGTAGGCGCGGAAACATTGGAAAGATTTCTCAGAAAGAAAGCTTGCCAGTCGACTAAAAGTCTGTTCTGGTCTGGGATTAAAATATAGGACCTACGCCTTTCCATATGGTCACTCTGACGTATGAGCTTACAAGGAGGATAGCAGACTACCACGGGAAGGCGAATTAAAGGGGCCATGACACCAAATTTTCGATCAGAATCTGTGTTATGTGGGTTAATACTCGAGCATTCACAAATAAGCTGGCGAAATTTTGGCGCATTTGGTCGAGCACTTAATTTATAATTGGATATTTTCACAAGCACGCGAGTGGCCTGAGAGTCGGGCAAAGAGGAGAAATTTGGCGTATTCCTCAATACTGTACAAAATCGGAATAGAAATCATGTTTCTTTTCGGCACGCATGTCACAAGGTTGCAATTTACGAACATGGGTTGCAAGTACAAACCCCATTTGAGGTCAAAAAAGTTATGTTGGCCTTCAGATAGGAAGTGGCAAGGGGAGGGGAGGTGTTCTGACGTCGTGCCGGGGGCCGAATAATACAGCCTCGCGGGCTGCAGGTTGCCGACACCTGCTCTATTGTACGATTCACTATACCAAACCCACCGTAGTAACAGCTTCACTGGCTTCCATCTTCACATTTTATGAATGGGTTTCTGTTTTTTCTTTTTTGATGCCCGGCTTATTAAATGACCACTTTGAAAACCATTGCCTGCTCTGAACCTCGTGGCCTCGTGTTCGAAAATCTGCGCGCAGGTTTTCGACATCTTTGCGGACGGCGTGGCAGTGTACATATCTAGCAACGATCCGCGCCTGAAATGTCTCACCGCCGACCGGAAGGAATACAAGCCGAACAAGAAGGTCGTTTATACCTGGGACTTGAATGGTGACCAGGGGTCGGAAAAGTAAGGTGTTTTGTTACATCGAATATATATATATATATATATATATATATATATATATATATATATATATATTAGGCATAGGCGTGCGACCGGGGGGGGGGGGAGGGGGCATGGTCTGCGCATAGAAGTTGAAACGCATGCACTCGAAAAGATCAGTCCGAAAAATTCAGTAGCTTTTGGAACCGCAGTTTTGTTTGTTTGTTTGTTTATTTTGACACTACAATCGCCCGAAGGCATTGCTGTAGGGGGGTATGATAAAGGGAAAAAAACGATTACAATGTACACACGCCAAGACAAAGCATGGCAATAGAAAACAATAGAGCAAAAATAAGGATACAACGTAAACACACTAAAAGCAAACACACCAACTGTCACGACACGAAGAGTGATTACAGCAAAAGCGCAGGTTACGCACATCAGAATGTGTACTATATACACGCTCTCGCATGTTGTGTTTGGAGCGCTTCCAAACTCCTTATCAGTTGTCGACACCGCGACCCGAGGCAGTTTATACCATCCTTTAATGCTCTGCGGAAAAAAAAGACGATTGAAATACTTTTATATGGCAAGAAATTTCCCGTATTTCTCTGCTATAATCATGTCTTCCTGACGCGAATATAGGAGGTTCGAGGAGGAACGCCGTGGTCAATGGCGGTATTATTGTGATCAATTTCATTCAGCAGTGAGCACCTAAACATGTTACGGCGGATATTCAAGGGTGTCCCAACAAAACCTGCGTTTCTTGGGTGTTGACGCTAGTGTTATCGGTTATTTTTTCTTCATTGCGGATACTTATTTGGAGGAACTGCATGCAGAGAGACTATGGAATAGATGAATTACTTGTGTAATTCAAACTGCCATCAACGTCATTACAGACGTTACAGAACGTCGAGATCATTAAGATGTGTCTAATTGGGCCGTATTTATTGGTGAACTTTGCAGGGAGACGTACGTGGTCGAGTATTACCCGGGCCCTACAGATGACACGGTGTTTGCCATTGTGAACAATGGTGAATAGGTCACTTTCAAATATTTTGCTTTGTTCGCTAAGTACTTCATCGAAAGACAAGTAGAATGACAGTACAACACCAGGACTAAGCACTATGGTCGGCTACAACCTAAGAATGAATTTAAGCCTCGTCCACAGCCATCACTGTCCCATTCAAAGAGCAAGTTAATTGACGATTGATGTGAGGCTCGCTCGAAGGTTCGTTTTATGTTAATCACGCCAATCGTCAATTAATTTGCATAAAGCAGAAATAAAATGTCTTAAAGGAGCACATACACGGAGTTTTGTGGTTGAGATAGCCTGCGGGTTCGATTCCCGTGAACTTGCGTATATTGTCTACAAAATCTAGACAGCGATTACGTAATTTATATGAATGTTGAAGTTTCACGTGCCCGGTCCAGCGCATACGCCGCACCTCGCGACACTGACATCATACAAAGTGACCTGAGGGGGACCACAAACTTCCCTGACGTCATCACTGCGGCCGAGCTCCACGATGCGCATAGTCGCCATTGCGCTTTTGGCCGCGCTTGGGACCTCAGGACAACTATTCGGCGGCTGCTCTCGAGTCCGTGCCCGCGGCGAACTTGTGTAAGTTTTAAGATGGTCTTAGCCACCAGGTGACGATGATGTTGATGCCGGCAACGATATCGCGCGGCACATGCCTGCATGCGAAAAGAACGCGAGCAGACGACGCAGGCAGCGCGTAAGTGCGTCACAGTTCTGTGTGCCGTTTCACACGCTAGATGGCGATAGTTGCACACGGTGACTTCTTGCTCGCGGGGCTCTCCCAAACTGAAACTGAGACTTGTCTGTAATGAACAGATTATAATTATCTGTGGCGAGCTGCAGTGAGCGATGTGGCCGTGTTTTGACTGAAAGGCCTCCGAGCAATATATTGCAGCACAAAAAAAGCACTAAAATTTTGTGTCAGTACCCCTTTAATTCGACAGTTGGCTCATGCAACTTAATCGATGGTTGTCTCACGCCAACCGCCCATCATCTTGCATAAAGAAGAAATCAAATGCCTTAACAGTTATCTCTCACGCAGACCCCAACGCGTGGTATCGAATATTGCCTGGGCATGAGCCGATAAGATATCGTACCTACTTTATTTTCCGCCGCTGTGCGTATTTTCAGCTGCTAGTTCCGCATTTCTGAAGCCTTTTAACATGAATATGTACCAACTAGCCATGGGCGTCGCCAGGATTTTGTCTTGGGGGGTGCAAACCCGTGCTGCATTGCTGCTGGGGGGAGGTGGGAGCGCTTGGTGTAGCTTGCGCGGGGGGCAAGTGCTGGTGTGGTTGAGGGGGGCAAGTGCCCCCTTTGCACCCCCTGCCGGCGCCCATGCAACTAGCTCAGCTCTTTGTTATTCTAAGGAGTATTAGCATAGATGTCCTATCCAATCTTATTTGTTTATTTCCGTGACGTCAAGCACGTTTCACGTACTTCAGGCGGTGATTTCTCTATACAGACAAGTACATGTTAGAGCCTCGGCCTTTCGGTCGAAAACTTGAAATTCCTGCCTAATTTCAGCAAGCAATTTAACATCACTACCAGCCAAACGTAATACTTCGTGTAGAGACGACGAACCTTTTGTTGTTAGTAAGCGTAGTATTTTATTAACAGCTAAAGCTACTTACGGTCAGAACGGAAACCACCTAGCACAACCCTATAGCACAGATGAATGGCATGCATGCCGCAGTTTTGGGGGGCGGAGCTTGTATTTACTCTTAGGTTGTAACTGGCCATATGTGGGCGTCGCCTGCAAGAACGTCTGGTCTACAGTTCAATATTTCCATATCTTTTCCGCATTGATCTCGTGTTTTTATTGCGTTATTACGATTTTTGCGATTAATTTTATTGCGATACTAATTATACGAACCCCCTCGGCGGGCTTTTTGCCGTCGCCGTCATGTTCCGTATAAAGTCCAAATTTACAACATCACCATGCGCATTGTATGTTCTAGCCGCGAGGAAGAGCACGCGGGTGCTGGCGACGAACGCGGCTGAAGCAGAGATTAAACGAGCGGGCCATCTCCGTGGCGCGGAGAGCGCATGCGATAACATCAATCCGCATGCGAAGCCTGCCGTTGATTGCTCATCAAGAAGGGAGGACACACCCCGGCCTTATTTTGTCGGGTGAAGGAACACCAAGGGACGCCGACGAGGAGGGGGGAGGGGGTGGTGTGCATCGCTCGAGCATCAACTGCGAACTTTGATCATAAGGCCACGCTATCTCGCAAGACATCAGCCCTTGTACGTGCTATGCTCTTACCGCTTCGCGTTGAGACGACAGAGCACGAAAACCGCTTCTCTCCATCAGCGTTTGCTAGAGTTCAGCGAAACCAAATCCACAAGTTAGCTGCCAGCTTTCCTTCATATAACATTACAATTTGTTGCTTCGACCTTGCGGCGAAATTGTGATCTTTGTGTCACACGTATTAATTCTGCAAGAATTCTATGAAGCGTACACTTAAACTTTACATACGCAGAAAAATACGTTGCTCTAGTAAACCTACAGTCATAACTAAAGGACCCACTGTCGTTCAACAGAGTTCAAGGTCTTACTCTAATCTTATAATGGTTGAACAATTTTGTTGCAGACGAGAAGCACCCTACGTTAGTCAAACTCGACTACAGCAATAACAAGAACTGTGTTGTTGCCAACTTTCCATACAAAGGCGAAGGTGAGAACTTGGACTAACAGCATCGTAGCCTTTCTTCACTAAGACGAATAACTTGAAGGTTATTTCGACTGCCACCTTAAAGAATACACGTCGAAAGCACGTTCATTTCGTGTAAGCAGTATGGCTAAAGCAAGCAGTAAGTAGTATGTAAGCAGTGTAAACATTATGGCCGCAGTAAGCAGTGTAACAGCAAGCAGTGTAAGCAGTATGGTTTAAGCAGTAGCAACGTCTGACATAAAGCACCCCCATCAGTCAATTCCTATTTCCTCGTTTTAATCGCTGTGTACCTGGTGCTCGTATGCTGAACGTGATAAACACGATGAGATGCAGGCCTATGACTATTGCTTTAGTAATGTTCACGCCGTCACCTTTGTTTTTTTTTGTCGGTCCGCCTAACGATATATCTTTATTGCTTCGAATATGGAAACCACTAGCTCTAGAACAGCGGTTCTCAGCCGTCGATGTGTCGCAGAACCCTTGTGGACTAGTCGAAGTGATGGCGGACCTCTTGGTGTGACGAACCGTAGGGGCGGGGGTGTCGCTATTGTATATTAAAAGGAAGACGGAACAGGCGAAGGAAATGCAACTCTATTGCGGCTGATGAAGCAGGCTAAATCTTTAACTGGGGCACTGGGGCAGCCGAGGCGATCTTGTTCACAATGTTGCTGCAGTTCCTGGAGCCAGACCTGGAACTGGGAATAGGTCGGAACTCGCCTCCAAAAACTTTTATTTTTCGCGGGCAATGGCGTCGCGGAACCCCTAAAACGGCTTCGCGGAACGCGATTTGAGAACCACTGCGCTAGAAACTAGATTCTGCTAAACCTGCGAACGAGTAATGCATGCTGGCATTCTCATCATTCGCTTTCTTCTTCTAGTGTGCATACTGTGGGTGCCTAAGGAGTACGTATCGACGTTTCCACAAGAATGCGTCGATCAGTTTGAAGACATCTGTGACACTGAAGTTCCCGACTATCAAGAGGGCCTATGTAACGAGGCTGCGAGCAGTTAATAAAACGATATGATCTTCGTGTACGCACCAAATCCACGTCAAATTTCTTTTTCTTGTGTCCGTTTGAACGTTTGTAAATGTTCTGTAAAAATATACATCGAAGGAAACGGTGGTTTGCTCTTTCATACTACAATACACGAAGTATACATAGTTCTCACTTTTCCGTATGTCCCGCTTCTGCGTATTATTTACTGCGCATATACATTAAAACAGGTCTCAAACACGTGGACCGCGGACCTTTTCTGAGCGGGCCAGCCCGCACATGACTCTCTTCGTCGCATATATATATATATATATATATATATATATATATATATATATATATATATATATATATATATATATATATATATATATATATATATATATATATATATATATATATATATATATATATATATATATATATATATGGCCGGGGTGTGTCCATGCGCAGCTTGGTGCAAGCTTCACCAATTTTTTCCCCTGGATTTTTTTGATTAGCGGACGCATGTTTTCCCGTGAAATAAATCACCACAGTGATATGTCTTAGCCAGACCCTCTCTATAAAAGTGCTTTACCCGATCACGCATCCCGCGGTCTGATCACGCGGGCAACCACCACTGAGAGCACTGAGGCCCACTCTGCAAAGATTTCCACACCTGTAACAACTGTTCACGTCTGTGGCGTAATGGGCACTTCTAATGACGACTTCAATACTCTGTCTGTAACGTGTAACTAGAAAACGCGTTATTGAAGGCCCGATTAGAGATAGGGTCGCGCGTACCGACGCCACCATGGAAGCGCTTGCCCATCACCAGCTGTCCACGAAAGTCCGCCTCGGTGGAACAGTGGCTACGGTGCTCGGCTGTTGACCCGAAGGTCGCGGGTTCGATCCCGGCCGCGGCGGTCGCATTTCGATGGAGGCGAAATGGTAGAGGCCCGTGTACTGTGCGATGTCAGTGCACGTTAAAGAACACAAGATGGTCAAAATTTCCGGAGCCCTCCACTACGGCGTCTCTCATAATAATATAGTGGTTTTGGGATGTAAAACCCCAGATATTATTATTATTAGCTGTCCCCGAAAAGTGGCGCCACAGCGATCGCTGTGTTACGTAGCGCTGTATTGTTCAAGATGCAGAAGATGCAACTTGCCCAGCAAGCTATTCTCCTTAAAGATCAACAGCACCATACATGTGTTCGAGCTGTCTACGTCAGGCGCCTTACACCCCTTATAAAGACATGCTGCCTTGTCAAAATTTTAGCAACGTAGCCCGGGAGACAGAGTGTGTGAATGGGGTAAGAAAGACAAGGGGGGTTTACCATGTTCAACCTGCCCTGGGAGAGGAGAATACCGACAGAAAACGAAAGGACGAAGGAAAGGAGTACATGTGATGCACGCGTCACCCCGATAACAGCGTTCATCGATCTATCACTGGCGGTCACGGAACTTAATGGTCTTTAGAAGGAGCAGTGCCTTTTTATCTATAGCGCAGATGACGATCGAGGCTGTAGTCTTCTTTCTCTCTTTTTTTTTTTAACGAACTCTCTGTAGTGCCCGTCCTGTAAGCTTAAAATGGTCTGTTGCGCCTCTTTGCTCAAATGTTGTTGACATTATAAGCTGTTCACCACATCCCTATGAACGAAATGTCCTGTTCGTATTTTTTTTCCCTAATACGCGCTGTGTGCCGGCCGAGCCGCGAAATGCAATGTGCAGGTACTTAGAGATGAGTTGAATAGTGTCACCACAAGGCAGCAGAGCCGCAATGCGATTTTCTGCAAATGAAGTATTGCATCCGTAGGTCGGCTAAAAAAAAAAAAAAAACGGAGCTTAGTCAGGCTCACTCAAGAAATATATTTTGAGCTCAGGGCTAGCTCAGACTCAGACTCACATAAAAGTTTCCTCAGCCGTACTCATTTGGGCTCCAAATCACATTTTTTTTTCTCAACAGGACTCACTCAGACTCAGACTTACCAAAATTTTGCTCAGCCGAATTCACTCAGGTTCACGGCTTGATCTTAGCCTTCTCAGATCAAGACTTCTTCTGCTCCTTTATTTCTCCTCTCCATATCCTCGGCAGACCCAGTGAAATGGACTCGCCAAGTTACGCTGTAATATTTCCTGTGTAACGCATACGCCTTCGCTGTACCCGCATGGCTATGCCATTGCACTTTTACGCTGTTGTCGTTTGACATCGACAGTCAACCTTCGAGAGTTTCGACTTAAAGGAAACTATAAAGAAAAACGATTTTTCTCGACTTAGTGCATTGCTATTTTGATACCATAGCTTGCTGCCTGAAGACGCTTGGTAAGCGAAAAAAACGCGCAAAAAAAAAAAAAAAAAAGATGCGGGGGACACGACGCCGCCTTTCAGTTCCTGCACCAGTCACCGTGACGTAATAGACTTTGACGGCGTCTACTATAGGGACGACGTAGTCTCTAATCGATGCAAATGCAGTACATTGACTCCTGAGTACATTGACTTAACGCACCAAGTTTCAGAAAATTTTGTTGAGTCAATGTAGCCGAAATACGAAAAAAAAAAAAAAACACTTTGAAATCAGTGGCATCACAATCGGAGATCTTGGCGGGAAATTTAAAGTTGTCACTTTTGACATAGGTTTTTCTCATCTAATAATAAACCTATGGTAATGAAATGAATGACAGTAGAGTTTTCAGAGTATAATTTATCAGTCTAATTTAATTTATTGTTTCACTTTAGTGCTCCTTTAATTTCACACTAGTCTTTTGTTTCGTGACACGGCTTCCTCAAGGCCGCGACAATCGCATTTCCATGGAGGCGAAGTGCTAGAGGCCAGTGTACTGTGCGATAACAACAACGCACGTTAATCAATTCTCGATAGGTGGCCGAAACTATCCGGAGCCCTCCACTACGGCATGCCTCATAGCCTGATTCGGTTTGAGACGTTAACGTCCATTACACCAACCAGACCAACACTGGATTCGACACTAGTACCTCGGATGAACAAGTAATAAAGGGGCCCTGCGACACTTTTTGAGCATGGTCAGAAAACGCTGGTGATCGGTAGTTGAGGCTCCCGAGAACACGCAAGCCAAATATTATAATGCAGCACACGGCCTGGAATTTACAATAAATTGTCAAAGTCAGCTAAAAATTGCTTTCTTTTCTCTCGACAAATGACGCTGCAAGTTCAAAAATCACTGCGTCACAGGCGAAGCATCAGCCATTGGCTGATTTGAGCATGATGCGCTCGGTCGTTACTGGGGCGGCATCGGCAGGCGTCAACGCGAATGATGCAAAGAAATCATCCTATGATGACGTCACCGTAGGTCATGGATTGCCATATGTTATGAAGTCATCATGACGTCACTGTTCCGTCGCATATAGCGACGTCACATTTGGACGTCATCTCATGACATCGTTGATTCGTTAAGGGTGGGTAGATCATGGAAGCAGTGCAAAACTAGGCGAGGCGCAGAAAGCATGCAATGCCTTTGATCCTGAATAGTGTGCGAAACCACGTTAGGTGTAAGAAGCTTTTAGAAGGAGGTGGGGGGAGAATGGATGCATCGGCTGGGAAGAAAAAGATGGCTTTTGAGTAGGATTCGTCCTAGGCGGATGCATTAGGCACCCTGTGAGTTTTTGACGTCACGCTAGTGGCCTTATGGTGCTGTCGGTCCACAGTGCGATCGAGACTCAGCCATAGGAATCAGTTAGCAAATGAAGAAATCTGCAAAGGCCACGGAGAATGGTAGGCTTTCCATTTTACCAAGTAAAATGTCATTTTTAAACGTATAATTAAAAAGGGAGACAAATACTAGTCCGCCTGTCAGCAGTTTGGCTCCAGCGACATTCATCGTTCGACGATTTCTCGTCGCTTCGTAGTTACTGTAATCTGCAGAGTAACTTATTTCGGCGCACTGAAAAATTAGGCTGCGTTAGAGGACTGGCACAGTCAATGGCAATAAGTCATGTTATAAATAGGGCTTCGTGTTTTCAGAGTTTTTCTTGAAATTCGGAGGGTGTTCTTCGGAGCTTCTCATTTTTTTTTGGAGGAAATCCGGCGTTTATCGGAGTTTATTTCTCGTAAATCTCCAATTCTCCGAAATTCGGTGTTTAATTTTGCATTATAAGTTGTTGCAATGTGTTCTAATTACTTTTATTTCCAACGAATATGCTTTGCATTGTTGCTGATGCTGATAATCCAGTTTCTCCATCATTTCATTTCATTTCCTCTCACTTCCTGTTCATTTACCATTTCAATAAAGCTGTTCAATTTGCACTGCTGTAAACTCGCCAAAGTGTACTTTTTTTTTTTGGGGGGGGGGGGGGGTAGGAGCTAGTCAGCTGCTTCTCAGCTTTTTCCCCCACCTTCCCTCATCTTCGAAAAATAAACAATTTATTGTTATTATTATTCTCAATACTCTGAAATTTTAGATGAAATATGATATCTGAACACGAAAACATGCGAATACACTTAGTGTATTTTAGAAATCTGGAAGCTTTGAACGCACCAACACATACACATACAAGCACAGATACTTTGTATACAAAACACCTGAGTTTGTTCGTATTACAACATTGTTGTAAACTTGTAATAGACTCAATCATACATTAGAGGTTGCTGCCGCTGATGGAGGTGCGCTTCTTTCGATTGATGATTCACACCTTTGAAAATTCCCTTTGAACGTTGAAAATGCACTTTGAAAATCGGAGTTTATCGGATAAATCCGAATTGTAAAAAATTTTACTGGCGAGTGTTTATCGGGCTTTTTCGAATTTATCCGAAAACACGGAGGCCTAATTACAACGCACACAACTGTATCGTCGTATCCAGTGCTCACAACCTGCTTGTCTGTTCGTATGCGCGCGCGCGCCTGTGTGCGCGCGCGCGCATACGAACAGTGTCTGTGTGTTTCATGATTCTATGCAAATGCTTTTTCGGAGGGAAGCAGCCTATGGTTGAAAACCAATTTTTGATAATTTCTGAGTCGGCATTCAATGAAAAATTTGCACACAAAAATTATGAAAAATTCTCTAATATCATTCAGTAACATCTGCTTGCGGACTAGTTGCCTATGCATAGTTCATAGGTATAACAACTCAAACGTAACCACACATAAAGAAGAAGCAGGACAGCACTCTGTCGCTTGTCATCTTTGTGTTTTGTTACGTTTGTGCTGTTTTACCTGTGAATTATACGATGTAAATGAAGGCATGGGAAAGATTCAATAAAACTGCAAGCAATATAACACATGCCTTACACTAATGTGTTTTTAGAAAAGTGTGCTTTGCGTGAAGCCTACCGTATTTACTCACATACTATATTCACCAGGGTGTGTTCAGATAAGAACGTCGGTGCATGTCCGCCGACCCCCTTTAATTTCGCCGAAAAAAATATATTTTGTTGTCCGAGTCCCCGGGACCACAAAACCACTTTTGGTTTCGCGAGAAAAATTTCACCTTCTTGCAAAAAATTCACAAGTCTCCACTGAGCCTCCACCGCCTCTTTCTGATTTCGCGAAAATGGGATTTCGATGAGACGCTACAAAAACACTATTGTAGCTGTAGGTCCGAAAAAATTTTCTCCACATACTACGGATAGTTTGTGTTGAGAAAAATTTATTACTTTGCAGTTTTGATGTCGTTCTCTTAAGAAAAAAAAATCGCGAACTCGACACAAAGCTCAATAATGCTCATATTTAAGATTTTTTTTCCTCCGCAAGTATAAACGCCAGACTTCACAAAGTTTTTTAAAAACATTGCCATATGTTTGGTGAACAAGTGTGCTGAACGAAATACCTGAGAGTGACTTCAAACGTTAACCAGAAATGTTCGACTGAGGACATGTCTCTCAAAATGCAAAATTTTGAAGATCATTTAAAAAAAAACACCATCTTCGATTTTCTTTAAACTCTCCAGAATTAAAGCCAAGCACGTGTCCTAACTTAATCTGTAAAAACATGTTGCATTATTTTTGTGAGGTCGGAACTACAAAGCACGAAAAGTGGCCAAATTGACGTATAGTGAGTAACCACAACATTGAGCGAGCATGGAGCAATAGTTGCCATTATCGTTATTTTGAGGTCGCGAATGTCTTCTGTGGATTGACGGATTGTCAGGAATAAAACAGGAACAGTTGGTTTTGAAGAGGAAGTTATTACTACATTTTTTTACGCAAATCACAAAAACTTCTACACGGGTCCCAGCCACTGAGCATGCCGCGATAATGAGTCGCACTCTTCGCAGGAATCGCTTTCAAAATTTTTCGCGCATGTGAGCCTGCGTACGCCTCATAAAGGAGGTGGCTGGAGAGGATCCACCGCTGGATATTTATCGCTTCCCATGGCACATCGGTAATGTGATAACGCAGATGGTGCGTGTCGGCACAAGCGGCGCATCTGCAGCACGACTGCGCTCACCCGGTCCCTAAAAAAATGACATAAACAGGAAACAGCTCAACTCGCTTAAGAACGGCTGAAGTAATAAGAGAACGTCGGCTTTCACTTCCGTTCGTCGTCGACAACCCGGCAGTCCTCTGCTGGTGAACGAACGTGAGTACGCGTGCGCGTATTAAACTCCCCTGATATTGATGGCCACGTTGTGGAGCTCAGAGCGAGCGTTTTGCGCTGACTACCGAAAGAGGCATACGAAGAAGATTGCCTACAAGTGGAACTTTCGATGTGTGAAAGATTTTAATGTCGCCTTACTAAGAAAGCGCATGCCAGAAAAAGCCTCATCCATCAGAGAAACCGACATTTTGTGCCAGAGCTGTTTCAACCGCTTGAAAGAGATCGCCGTAGAGTCTCGAGATGCATCTCAGTCTGACTCAAATTTTGTTCCCGAACAAACTGCTGTCGAAGAGCTAAACGTACTCGTTAAGACAACCGACGTGACAACTCTGAAAATTCCGGCGAAAGTGAAAGCACAATGCCCAGTATCTTACGCCAGGCGTAAGAAAGCGGAGATCGAGGGCGCTATCTCCAGGACAATTTCTGCTGTCCTTACAATAGCATACTCCACTACAGAGGAACCTGGTCCTTCAGGGGAAACCTGCAACACGTGTCGCGAGTGGCTGTGCAACCTAAAGCACACATTCGATACCTGCGAATCATACTATGAACGCTCCGCCTCCTGACATTGCTCCCTGTGAACCTTTCTCATCAAGAAATTCAAGAAATGATTCCATCCGCAACTCGGCACCTCATTCGGAAATCCAGAAAATACAGGCACCCGGGTGTGGTAAAATCCGAACCTCTACACCAGATCGAAGCTGAAGCCAGAAAACATACAGGCAGCAGTGAAATACTATACTGACGATGAGCTCAACTCCACCCAACAAAGCCCAAACAAGAGAGATTTCATTGCAATTAGTTCTAAAGGACAAAAAGAGTACGTTTCAAAACGGCTGATGACCAGGTCCATTCGGGAAACATTTCGTCTACAGCGGCTCACCCTGACACAGGGATCGAGCTCACAAAGTTCTCCTCCTTGAGGCCGAAATGGGTTGTGTGCACAAGGTTGTTTCACCAGGAGCAAGATACGCACAAGTGCTTCAGTGACGTTTGTGGCTGTCTAACTTGTCTGACTATGACTTGTGACTATGACTCCCTGTGTATACAATAGGGGTAAATATACAGTTCCTTCCGAGAGCTCGACTTGACTACATTTCTGGAAATCTTGCGGTTAGTCCTTACGCCAGGACCAAAACTGCGTCTCGTGCACGCACGCAAATGAACAAATTTGCATTTTAAGGCAACTCTTTGGTTTTATCTGTCAAGCTGTTGTCCCTCGAGCACAACAGATGACATTCAGGGCCTAAAAGTAATGATAATGGCAACTATTGCTACATGCTCGCTCAATGTTGTGGTTACTCACAATACGTCAATTTGGCCACTTTTCGTGCTTCGTAGTTCCGACCTCACAAAAATAATGCAACATGTTTTTACAGATTAAGTTAGAACACATGCTTGGCTTTAATTCTGGAGAGTTTAAAGAAAATCGAAGATGGTGTTTTTTTTTTAAATGATCTTCAAAATATTGCATTTTGAGAGACATGTCCTTAGTTGAACATTTCTGGTTAACGTTTGAAGCCACTCTCAGGTATTTCGTTCAGCACACTTGTTCACCAAACACATGGCAATGTTTTTAAAAACTTTGGGTAGTATGGCGTTTATACTTGCGGAGGAAAAAAAATCTTAAATGTGAGCATTATTGAGCTTTGTGTCGATTTCGCGATTTTTTTTCTTAACAGAACGACATCAAAACTGCAAAGTAATAATTTTTTCATAACAGAAACTATCCGTAGTATGTGGCGAAAATGTTTCGGACGTACAGCTACAATAGTCTTTTTGTAGCGTCTCATCAAAATCCCATTTTCGCGAAATCCGAAAGAGGCGGTGGCGGCTCAGTGGAGACTTGTGAATTTTTTTTGAAGAAGGTGAAATTTTTTCTCGCGATACCAAAAGTGGTTTTGTGGTCCTGGGGACTCGGACAACAAAATATATTTTTTTCGGCGAAATTAAAGGGGGTCGGCGGACATGCACCGACGTTCTTATCTGAACACAGCCACCAGCATTGTTGGATTTTCATGCTGTCGAGTGGTGTAATAATGTCATAAAGAATATAGATGTACTGCTATATGCTTCTGCGTTACTCTACTAAATGCGTCATGCACTTCCACAGTTACCCCAAAAGAATTTTGTCAACTTTTAGCTCTTTCATGAACCTTCCATTGGCGACCAATTCTTCAGGCACGCCAAACCTAAACCTCCTTGTTGCCAGAAGAATGGTTATGCTAAGAAGCTTTCACGTATTTAACACATATGGCATATGTAGGTGAGGCCCGTCACTTAGATTTAAACTTCAAGCACATTTTAATAGTAAGTAAAATGCTCTATCGGCGCTTATATGTCCCGCTTAAAGCAATTGTTTTATACGATATACGAAAATCAAAAGTTTGGATAACGAACTGCGCCGAACTTTGTCCGGAACATTTTAAACGAAAAGGACTCGCATGTGCGACTCAGAATCCGGGGAGCAGCCCATGAAACGAGCAGTACTTCCGGGGTTTGACTGTTGGCCGCCGCTAATACGTGGCGACTATGGCCATTAGAAAGAGATTAGAAGCAGAACTGAAGATCAAATTTTTCATGCGTTTTTGCAAGGCCGCAATATTCGTTGGACATCTTTTTATTATGCTGTTAACTGCCTCTTCGGGTGAGTGCTTACGATACCCTTTTTTTTAGTTGTCGCACGATAGAGAAAAGAACGCAAGCTTAATAACTTAAATTGGAAGAACGAGTCAAGGAAGTTCGAGCCTTCAATATCTAGACATGTGTCAACATGAAAAACCTCAGGCGGAAATATGAACAGGCCTGCATTAGTCCGAAGTTTCTTTGCCCTGAAACGCACACAAGTCCGAAGGAAGTTGTTATTGGGTTGTTCGGTACATGCCAATAAAAGAAAGCAGGTACGAACTTCTTTTTTTTTATACTTTTCACATGCGTCACCTTATTCGAAAACAAGAACATTAGTCTTCGTTTTCAAGATGTTCTTCAAAGAGTTTTTGTGGGCCCACTGAAGGATTTTTTTTAGCTTTTTTGTTCATAGTATGTTCTTAAAGGTGCCCCGCAACACTTCTCCAGGTAATCACTGAATGGATTCATTCATTTAAAGAATTTATTGCCTTACGAATCGACTGCCGCAAAAACTTTAGAATCCGTCAAGTACGAGCGAAATTACTGAGATTTGACGCACGCTATAAACGCTTTGTAGCCCAGGCCGCCATCGGAAGGCGACTGGTTGCGGCCGACGTCTGGGGGGGGAGGGGGGGGGGAGGGGGGAGGTAGTGTAGACGGTCAAAGAGGGAGCTGCGTCTCACTCCGATCACCCATACTCTCTGACGGGTACAAATAAAGTGCTTTATCTCTCTTCCCTCGTCCCGAGCAAGGAGGGATGGCACGGGGGGAAATAAGTTACGCAACGCACGCGTCATGACCTTGAGCACTTTCTTTTTTTTTCTTCGAACGTGCGACTTACTTCAGTGTGATCGCGTTCGGGCACGTCGCGCCATCCCGCAGCGGCCGCGGTAACTATTCAGCTCACGATACTCAAACCAGCCAATGGCCGTGGTTTTGGGGTTCATGTCGCGGTCATTTGGGTCTATGGCGTCACTTGTCGAGAGAATAGCGAGCGATTTCTAGCTGACTTAGATAATTAATTGTATATAGCAGCACGCGTGCTGCGCGTGTTCTCAGGATACTAGACTACCGATCGGGAGCGTTTCCTGACCATGCTCAAGAAGTGTTGCAGGGCCCCTATAAGCGCACAAATTTGTCAACCTTTCTGCAAGCATGAGATGCTCTGAATGAATGTTGAGCCGTAATATTGTTTGTGTCAACCCGCAATTCCATTCACCTTGGTGAACTTCCGCAGCGTCGACTGCGTGCGTGCGTGCGTGTGCTGGATGTATTTATACAGTTCTGATATGCGGATATTTGAGTTTCTTACGGTTGCATACAAGAGAGCGCTTCATATAGCAGCGGTGCTTTTAACGGAAACACCTCGTCCTATGAAATATGTGACGAAGTGTTATTCAAATATAGCGCCTCTCTACGCTCTTGGTAAACAATTCATACTGCCGAAGCTGTAAATTCTAGTTGAACGAAACACGTATAAAACAAAAGCATTACCTTAACTCCAAAGCATTTCCTCAAAAGAATATCGTTTTGAAATCCTTGATCACTTCTTATATTAGCCAGATATCAAGAAATATTCCGTGGGGCTCTGCATTGCGAAAGAAAAAAGAATCTCAAGCCACCTTTGCATTGTACGCAATCTTGATCTTTCGAAGACGAGCGATTGGTGAATATTAATCTA
>JALIZH010002464.1:0-13601 GCA_030522465.1 Rhipicephalus appendiculatus
ATAAGTACAAATCCAAGATGTTGAACCTCCTCCAGGATGCACGAAGCTGAGCCAGGACCCTACCAGGAAAGTACTCTGAAAATTGCTGGCCGACATCTTCAAGTTCATCCCTCCGGACAAAAAAGAAACTACTACCAGCTTCCTGTGCCATAATGGTATGGCTCCCACTGTGTATGGTTTACCCAAATTACACAAACCAGATGTGCCACTCAGACATATCATGGATTTCACATGCTCGTCCCTTCACAACCTTTTCCGCATTACTTGCTTGGCATTTTTTGTCCTCTGGTTGGAAAAACGTCCACGCCCCATGCGGGACACGACACACCCCTTGTCGCACTTTCCGAAAGGCGTATTTCTTTCATGGTTGGGAAGAGGACAATGGCTGCATTGTGTTCCTGGAATGTTCTCATGGAACGCACACTCACCAGCCTCAACACTTCCTGTGTAACAGGAAGCCCGCACACACAAGGCAGGTGCCTTTACTTCTGACCTCGGAGCATCCCACGGGCCAGAAACGTTTGGTAGCAGCATCTTTATCAATTGGGTCTTGTATTTGTGGTTCGGGAGAAGAAGCTCATACAAAAGAATTAAAAAGAATAAGGAAGGATCTCGAGGCTTACGGGTGCCCCGGTCAACTTCTCCGAAAGCTAGTATGCTGTTAAGCTGAGCTCTGTAACAAAGAAACCCCCGGAAAAATAAAGAGTAAAACTGATGGCCATTCCGTACGCACCTGGAACAAACGAAGAGACGGCGAAAATTTTCAAAAATTGTGATGTTCAAATTGCTCATGTACCTTCAAATAAGTTCAAAAAATGTCTTGTTCATGCTAAAGATGTTTTGGATTGCAAGTGTTTCTCGCGGGCTGTTTGCAGTATTCCCAGCGGAGACTGAAGCTTCATAAATTAGGGAATCCGGGAATTTTAATAGGCACCTTAGACAGCACTGAAATGACGTTGCCAAAGGACATGTCTCAAATGCATTGGCCGAACAAGCTGTTGACACAGGCCGCACAATAAATTTTCGCCGCCGAAAAATGATCTTTGCTCCAACTACTAGAATCACTATATATTCATTCTACTAATCGTACTCTAATCCGCCACACGTGGCAACATGCCAGAAGAGTAAGCACGATGCTTGTGCAATGTAACCACTACATAAGGACGGCTTTTTGTAGATTCACTCCACCGTGAAAAATAAACCTATACATGTTTTCAAGACTTCGATAAAATTGTTTTTCTTTTGCCCCTGGGATTTTGGTCCGGTGCTCAGCTGTTTTTCTCCTCCATTTTATTACATGGCACCCCTGGCTACGCCACTGGTGCCATGTGTGCATTTGTTTGCATGGCTACCACCACACAAAGCAGTGCAGTGGCATGTTGCTTTTTGTTGTTGTGCTGTGAACCCGGTGTGCAACTTGCGCGTCTCTCGTTAAAGGTTACTGGGTATGTGCTGCTGAGCACTGCGCTGTCCCACATTGTTTTTCTAACAGCAACATTAGGCTCACTGTACCTCAGAATAGCAAGACAGTGTGGCTGTACCGGAAATGTGTGGGAACAAGCACAGGTGCATTGTCAGTACTCTTGCCTGCAAAACTTTTTGGTTGCTGCACATAGTGCATTAATCAACAATGTATTTCTTTTCTTTGTTGTCACTACATTGCCGATGTAAAGTGGCATTGCACAACACAATTTTTTTGTTTTGGCATGATCACTAGCCCATCTGGGCCTTGCGATTACTGCCTCCTCTGTACTGCGCATGATCAATTAAAATTTACTCTTGGCTCTGACTTTAACGTTTCAGAATGAGTGCTGATTTGCTACGGTTTACTGTTACGAATATATCCAAGAAAGAAATAACGGATCAGTGCAGTTTTCAAAGCAAGCCTAAAAGGCGAGTACACAACTGGTAGCATCAGTTGTCACGA
This sequence comes from Rhipicephalus appendiculatus, assembly GCA_030522465.1. NCBI lineage: Eukaryota > Metazoa > Arthropoda > Arachnida > Ixodida > Ixodidae > Rhipicephalus > Rhipicephalus appendiculatus. The sequence goes on from JALIZH010002464.1 coordinate 1,928, forward strand.
GAGAGGTGTCGGCACATGAATTGGCATAGAAACAGCTAATCAGATATGCAGGCAAATTAGACGGCCACATTGAACTATGACAAGCTTCTAATAAGTGAAGACATGGCGAACGGATGCAGTTATTACGTGGGCATGCCGAACAAAAAAGTTGTGACAAGACAATCAGTGATATCTGTTGTATAAACCATGAAATAACGAAAGCAACTGCTGCTGCCCCGAGGATCATCCAGTATTTAAAAGAGCGCTACTAACTTCCGAGACCGTTGTTTCATGTATCGATGTGCGTGCAGCCTCATCAAAGTAAAGCAAGGGCCATGACTAGGCACCTATGTGGTATAACGCGATACGAATAGGGCTCACGTGCTCTAGAAAAACTATTCAGTTATTTGAGCAAAAAACTTCGTTTATCGGGTTTGGTGACCAACGTAGTTCATTAATTTGGGTTAATAACAACACTGAACCTTATAAGTGCCTGCAAGAAAATAAGAATTTCTTTGCTAAATTGGAAAATTCGTATAATCAAGTTTCATTCTATAGAGCTTTAAGTGTATTTCATAAAATATAAGGCCAATATCAAAACTGACCGCGACTGGTGTGCAGGAAACACAACTGCTCTGTTACAATAGATGGGAACTACTCGTAAAAAGGAAATGGCAAAATTTGAATTAAGGCACATTGAACCAGAATATCTTGGAGGAAAATGCCAAGTTATCTGAGACATACAGCTATGCAGGTTATTTCTTGTGTGCAGTGCGTAGTGTTTGTTTCTTTGTGAAACTATAATTAGCTGCAAAAAAACTATTTCACCTCTTTGCAAGGAGAAGCACCACAGGCTGCCCTTGAATTTAGTGCTGTAAAAAGAAAGAAAAGGTGGATACAGCAGTTTTCTTGTGAACAACGTGAAAGAAACAGATAAGCACCGAACATTACACAAATGTAAGGTGATCCGCTGGTTCAAGTGAGATTACTCGTTACTTCCCATGGCATGACACTGCCACAACATGCCCATTTTGTCACTTCCTTCGTCATTGTAAGTTCTGGTGTGACATAACAAAGCGGCTACGTTTTCTGCGCAGCAACTGTAGTCGGTTTTGGCATTAACCTGAAAATTTGATGATGACTATCTCAAACTACGTGCAACTCTTGTCATTTCTAAAAATGGGTTTGCCGTAAATTGGGACTGCTTTTCCATATATACGATGGCCTTCAGGGCAATTATTAAAAAGCTAATCAGCAAGCCTTTTTAATTCATCACATCAATGTCACTTTAGGTGGAGGAAAGTATCTCTTCCTTGACTTATATTTCGTGTGCAAAAACAACAGCAGCTTGACAGTTATAGCATTTTTATAAAAAATCTGAATTGCTACAACACCTTGTGTAAAAGGCAGCATGTTTACAAGCAAATATATACATTGAAGATGTTAAAAAGGGCTGCTTCCCCTTTTTCTTGAAGTTTTGTGATCCTCCATTCACATGCCGTGCTTTTTTTTATAATGCAGTTCGTGTAAAGCGAAGTGTACATGTGCCTTCTATACAAATGTAGGTCATGTTCAGCCTGATTGGTTGGTTACCGTAAATGGTAGGCCATTGTTAGCATTCCGACCTCTACTTTGATTCTTCGCCCAAAAATTTTATCTCGCGTAATGATGGCACCCTCAAGACGGTCAGTTTTTCCACAAAAAACTAAATCATTACGTCAGTCATATGGTAGAGTTAAAACTTGATCTATTGAAGCTCGATTTTATGAAGTTTCTGATCTAACGAAAAAATTTCGATTCCCCAGCAAACACTCGCATGGCTCAGTGTTATCATCAACCCAAATTAATGAACTAACTTGGCCATCAAACCCGATTTATTGAAATTTTTTCCAGAAATAACTGAGTAAAGAAGCGGTGGCTTCCTTCCGATTGTGCAGACAAGTTTTTGTCCGAGCTTGCGCTCGCCATCGCGTTAAAACGTTTGGCCACCCTACTCACAGCCCTGTTGCTCTAGTATGACAAGGCTGCACGCTGTACCCATGCATGGAGTATTGGACTCTCCTGTCGGCAGCACTCTTACGTAGCAGATGGTGCTATGGGTAGCAGAGATTGGTCCCCCTAATTTCATGGCACTAGTAGTCTCCTTGCAACTTTCTGGCTCGGTCTGTTCACACAATCACTTTTCACATGTGCAGAAATATATTGGTGTTGGTGGGAAGAACGACTGCATGGCAGCTTTTTGTGGTCGCTATATTACAATTTTAGATATCAAGGAGCCAAAAAATCGCTTCTCGATTTTACGAACTACCCGATTTAAAGGGGTCGTGAAAAGAAAATGAGGCTGCCTGGTTGCAATTTTCCCTCCTTCAATAAGGATTAGACATGCCGTTTCCGAAATATTTCAGTGCAATATCTAGTCTATAATTAATGATGCCCGTTCCAAATCGCAGTTTTCTCGGGCTACCGAGAAAACTACCGGCCGCCATAGCCACTAACGTGTCACCTCAGTGTGGCGTCATTAAGAGAAGTTATAAACAGAGCATTAGCGTTCTTTTGCTCTAAAATAATGGATTTGTAGGAACCTAGGAAAGTAAAGAACGGCACATCAATTTTTGTGCTGTGAGTTGTATACTGTGCAAGTATGGCAAGTGATCTGCTTGGTTCCGCTTTGAAGTACATCCTGGCTTTGTCACGTGTTGCCTTCGCTCGCTCGGTGCAGCGTCCCATTTTTTTCTTACTGGTTGTGTTAGGTTGTGTTTTACAGCGCGTTTTGGGTAGCTTAGTCTTCGCTATGCCTACCGTGTGTGTCGTCATACAGTGCCGCACTACTTATCAAAGTGGAAACAATGTTCATGACATCGTTACGGCACTGCAATCAAAGCGGTATGAAATGCTGCAAACCTCAGTCAACTATGGCACAGCAAACATCCCTGCATGGCCATTTTTGTCGACGACAGAGACTTTTCATTGGCCGGCTTAAAGTGATGTCAGCTGTACAGTTAAGGGGAATGTGAGCTGGGAAATCGATATTGTGCTTTTATAGATATTAAATGAACCCGGACGACGAAACGAGTCGAGGTGTAGTATTGAATGGACGGCCAGGATTCTGAATACACACGCAGTTAAAAATTTTCGGGAAACATTTCACGACCCCTTTAACTAATTTAATTCAAGTGTCGTCAACACTTCATTAGATTGAGTTTCAACTGTAATCACTCCATTCTTCTATACCTGTTACATTCATATGAAATTTAGAAAAAGTTAGTTTGCCTAAAATATTCTTCCTCGTTCTTGTTTCAGTTGGGAAAATTTAACTACCACTATAGGGAACAGAGTAAGGCGCAACGACAGTAGGCTGATAGATGACTGTCCAGTGTAGCATGCAACAACTGATTTATTCTCTCGAAGGGTTTAACATCACACAGGACTGCAACAAAGTGGAGCTGAAAAGAAGATGATGGCTCCACAATATATGACACGACCCTTTCCTTTTAGAGAAAATAATGCGAATGAAAAAAAGAATGTACATGTCTGCCTTTGGGACATGCAGACGTGATGTTCTCAAACAGATGGTCCAAGCACCTACTTGTGTAACGTACTCAAATGTAACATAAACCCAATTTTAAGTGGGTAAAAAATGCAGCATATGCCTTCTATTTTTTAAATCATAAAAGAATGCAGCATGCAGAATTTACATTTACAATTTGATATTCCCCGAGACATAATATTTATTTTCGCCATCCTCACACATGAGCAGCATGCCTTTTAAATAAGGCTGCAGCTATCATAAACAGATTGTTGCACATGCCATGACTACACCAATGCATTGTTTGATGCATACAATATTCAGAATACGAGGGACACGTCTTATTGTTTGATGCACACAATATTCAGAATACGAGGGACACGTCTTATGATCTGTTGTGGCAAAATTTTATATCTGACGCTTTTTAAATTAGCTTTCCCATTAAAGCAGTACATTACTGTTGCCACTCTCTATACATTACATGGGAACTGTTTAGTGACCACTTTGTTGATTGCGTTACTGTTGTTACGAGTGCTACAAACACAGTTTGGTGGAGGAATGTATTGTAATGCACGCGGAATTTTCGTACCTGCCTATAGCTCAGTAACTATGCTACTCATGTTATTTACATTCCTATTAAATATTGATGCTTGAAATGGGATAAGCGTATTATATCTGTTAGGGCTCTAACCACTTTTTGCATGTTGCACAGCCGCCTAATTATTTTGTTGTCAGTTGATTTCAGTATTTGTGTCCCGCGTGAAAATTTTGGCTCACATAAAATTGGCTTTTGGTTTATTTCAGATGGTTCGTGTTCACATGAAGCGTGAAACTGATCCTTCCAAGACAAAGCGGTTGGGAGCATGGCGGACAAGCTGAAAGTGATCAGAAGGCCGAAAGAATAAATCGATGGTTCATCTGCATGTAGAACCATTGTCAAGTGTTATCATGTACTGTTTTATCACGTACTGTTTTTTGCAGCTGTGTAATATATTTACACAGTCCGAGTCTATCGCAGCAACTCATGTGGGTCATTAGCCCTTTGACTAACTTCTTTATATGATGTCTCAGAAGCTAAGGCAGTATGCATCTAATGAATTCGAAATATATCATGAACATAACTTTATGTAGTTGCATAAACCAGTTGCATAAATCAATATGATCTTTCCTGGAATGACACGTTCTGTGTGAGATTCACACACTAGTTTTCTCTGGCAATAGGCACGGTGGCTGTGTAAAGCGTCTAATACAAGTAGTGTTAGGAACCATTCCAGGTGGCTGACGCCAACAGACTCTCAATAAGTACAGTGAAACATGGCCTATTTGATGGCAGAACTGTTCCTCAAATGTACACCATATAGGAGCTATAGGTCCTATCTTTAGATGTTTAAAACTGCCCAGATATGGCCATATATAACATTATATAAAGATCACATGTGTGGGCATATAAAAGTTCCCCAGATATGGCCATATAAAGCCATATATGAGTATATTAAAAATTGGGCAGATATGGCCATATAAAGCCATATATGGGTATATTAAAAATTGGGCAGATATGACCATATAAATCCATATATGGGTATATTAAAAATTGGGCAGATATGGCCATATAAAGCCATATATGTCATATAAGGCCTTATATGTCCATATCTGCCCAATTTTTTTAATATACCCATATATTGATTTTTTTTATATAAGTCCAGATATGGGATTTTTTGTAAGGGTATATACACAAGTAACATAAAAACACTGTGAAAGTAATATCCGACTTATTTCTCGCTTAATTATTTTGCCTAATTTGTTAATAGTTATTAGCTCTTCTATACACTAGTTGTTGTTCAAGAGTGTTGTTACCTGGTAGTGCAGCGTTTGTGAACCATAGTTTGTCCTGAGCCTGTTATTGCTGGTACTAACATGTCGAAATGTATAAGTTAGAAATTTTGGGGGGGTGGTGTAAGGTGAGTGAAAAGGTAGTTATTCTTAACGAAGTGATGTGCCCTAAAAGCCAGCCGCAGGATCTTTAAGTTATGCATGCTTAGTATGCCCCGATTGTCCCAGGGTTATTTTGTGCTGTCTTATATTTGTAATACTAATGACTCTCATCACTTTTTTTTGTAAAACAAGTGTTGATTTTAAGTTAGATTGCTTTGTGCGTCTATAGACTAATATATAGTAATGTAAGTATGATTGCACAAGAGCGTAGTAGAGAGAGAGAATAAACTTTTATTGCGAGCAAGCTCACTCTGCGCCCAAAGTAGGCGGCCTCCTTATTCCAGGTAGCCGCGGGCCTTAGCCATCTCCTGCGCCCGTTGAACCAAGCTTCGCTGACATTCAGACTTGGGTCCGATAACTTCGCCTCCTACTGCTCTTCGGTTAGTGTGGCGGCGCTAGGGTTTTGTCTGCATCCCCATACCACGTGGCTTAGGGTGTCCGGGACATCACAGTACTTGCAGATGTACCAGTACTCAGTTGTTGAGAAACGGTGAAGTAGTGTGCCGTGAACGTACGTGTTTGTTTGCAGCTTCCTGAGGATTACTGCCTCTTCCCTAGTAAGGCTGGGGTGAGCTGGCGGAGGATTTCCCGCTTAAATCATATTGTGAATAAATATGTCATTTTGTGCATTACACCGACTGAACGAGAGACTTTAGAACGTTGCATGAATAACTTGATCTGTTCAAGTTACCCTTGCGTTAAATATTAAGCCTACAAATCGCATTGAAGTCACACGCGATAGAACACTATTGCGTAATTGTCTATGGTCTTGTTTTTTGGTCTCAATATTATAAAGATTGTCTTGTGAACATTAAGTTCCATTTTATCTGCTCCGAGCCATTTGGATAGGATAAGTTAGAGCGCGAAAAAAGACGACACACAAGAAGAGACGACGACAGCACGTGCGCTCACTACCACCTGATTTTATTCGAAAAATAGAGGAATATAAAGGCTCAGTACGCCACAAGCGCGCCTGCGCGCACGTCAGGTGATACACACACACACACACAACGAAGTTTTATCTTACATTGCGTTCAATCAGCTCAAACTCACACCCCCCGCAAGCATACTGACGTTTGGCTGACACAGTCCGTGCCTTTCTTTTTTTATATGGAAAGCCTCCAGAAGCTCGCGTGCTACGGTGTCCTTGCTGCGGCCCAGCACCTTCAGTTCAGAGAACACAGGCACACATTCGCAGTCCGCACAGTGCGCCGGAAGATGCGCGCGCCGATCACCCGTGAGTGACAGCTCATGCCCGCGTGCCCGGTCGTTGACACACCGGCTAGTTTGTCCGATATAGGACTTCCCGCAGCTCAGTGGCAACTCGTACACTACCACCTCCGCCAATCCCTGTAGGGCCGGGTGTGCTTTTTTCCACAGGACACTTTCTTTCTTTCACCAGCTATGCGCGCGCAAAGCTTCGACAGCTTGTTCGGCGCTGAAATAGCAATCGGCACATTGTGCCTAGCCGCCACCTTCTTGAGGTTGTGCGTCACATTGTGGATGTACGGTAGCACCTCGGGCCTTGTGGCGCTCTTTTGTCTTTCCTTGCTCCTCTTTTTTCCTTTGATTTTCTGGAGCAGCGACTCCACGGTGGCCACCACTAAGGGTTCCGGATACCCTGAGGGACGCAGCCGTTCCACTTGTTGGCAGAAACTAGTTGGGGCTGCGTGTTCACAAGACTTCTGGAGCGCAGATTCTAAAACTAGTGAAGTAATCGCTCGCTTCACGATCTTACAATGAGCCGAAATTGAACGGCAGCAAAGGTTTGCTGGAGCGTGGGTTATAGGTCCAGCAAACATGGGTGTGCGACAAGCTCAGCCTAACATCTAAAAACTGCAGGTGCCCTTTTGAAGGAAGTACGTGAGTAAATGTCAAGCCCTGCCCCAGCCGATGAAAGGTGTCTAACACTTCGCGCAAAACACTAAAATCGCTAAAATCACTAACATCGGTAAAATATTGCTTCTTAAGAACAACTAAGAAATTGTCGACGTATCTGCACACCTTAAGCACTTTGTCCGGATTAGAAGCACGATCTAACCGTCTATCTACCGCCGATAAAAAAATATCACACAGTATCGGTGCCACACATGATCCGATGCAAATGCCACGTTTCTGCACATAAAGTTTGCCATCAAATGTAACTACAGTGGCACCTAAGTAGAATTCCAACTGACCCATAAAGTCTTCAACACTAATGCCTGCTACATTCTGAAATAGCACGTCCCCGTGGTTTTCGATGCATTCCCTTACGGCGATAAACATTTCCTTATGCGGGATGGAATAAAACAGGTCTTCCACGTCAACAGAGAAGAGAGAACCCACCGAATCATTTCCCCGTACAAATTCGGTCACCTCAAAAGAGTTTTTTGTTGTAAAGGGGTCGTCAATAGTTAAACACTTTAAACATTTGAGAAGATACCGGCTGAGGAACAGCTGCCAGGAACCTTTCTCGCTGACAATCGATCTGAAAGGTATCCCGTCCTCGTGAGTCTTTGCAGTGAAAAAAATTGACAAGCATTTACCTTTGGACACTGAAATGTTCTTAGCCAGTCTGTTCAGCTCGAGCTGATTGCACCTTTCCACGGCTGCAGTTTTTGTCTTGGCTAAGCTGAATTTCACCGGAACGAAGTTCTTTGATACCGCAACAGCCGCCTTTTCCCTTCCTTGTCGGATTGAAGCAGACGCAAGCTATTTTCTTTGAAGAATTCCACTAGTCGGGCTGACATTTACTCACGAACTTCCTTCAAAAGGGCACTTGCAGTTTTTAGATGTTAGGCTGAGCTTGTCGCACACCCATGTTTGCTGGACCTATAACCCATGCCCCCGCAAACCTTTGCTGCCGTTCAATTCGGCTCATTCTAAGACCGTGAAGCGAGCGATTGCTTCACTAGTTTTAGAATCTGCGCTCCAGAAGTCTTGTGAACACGCAGACCTTACTAGTTTCTTGCCAACAAGTGGAACGGCTGCGGTCCCAAGGGTATCCGGAACCCTTTCTGGTGGCCACCGTGGAGTCGCTGCTCCAGAAAATTAAAGGAAAAAAGAGGAGCAAGGAAAGACAAAAGAGCGCCACAAGGCCCGAGGTGCTACCGTACATCCACAATGTGACGCACAACCTCAAGAAGGTGGCGGCTAGGCACAATGTGCCTATCGCTACTTCAGCGCCGAACAAGCTGTCGAAGCTTTGCGCGCGCATAGCTGGTGAAAGAAAGAAAGCGTCCTGTGGAAAAAAGCACACCCAGCCCTACAGGGATTGTGCGGCGGCGGTAGTGTACGAGTTGCCACTGAGCTGCGGGAAGTCCTATATCGGACAAACTAGCTGGTGTGTCAACGACCGGGCACGCGAGCATGAGCTGTCACTCACGGGTGATCGGCGCGCGCATCTTCCGGCGCACTGTGCGGAGTGCGAATGTGTGCCTGTGTTCTCTGAACTGAAGGTGCTGGGCCGCAGCAGGGACACCGTAGCACGCGAGCTTCTGGAGGCTTTCCATATAAAAAAGAAAGGCACGGATTGTGTCAGCCAAACGTCAACTATGTTTGCGGGGGTGTGAGTTTGAGCTGATTGAACGCAATGTAAGATAAAACTTTGTTCTGTGTGTGTGTCTGTGTATCACCTGACGTGTGCGCAGGCGCGCTTGTGGCGTACTGAGCCTTTATATTCCCTGGATTTTCCGAATAAAATCAGTTGGTAGTGAGCGCACACGTGCTGTCGTCGTCTCTTCTTGTGTGTCGTCTTTTTTTCGGGCTCTAACTTATCCAAACCGTGAACCAACACGCCCAGCAAAGCATTTTATTAAGTTTGCCATTTGGATAGTCTAGCCAGCCACGCATTTGCTTCGCTCGCTACAAAATTTAGAATAAACCCAGACAAGAAAATGAGTCATCTCACTAAATTACCAGTGAAGGAGTGCAAGGAATGTTGACTATGTCGTTAATATGCAGGAGAAAGAGCAGCAGCTTCAAAATTGAGCTTTGCGGAACGCCATTGCATGTATTCATGTAGCTAGATGAAAACGATTTACACTGGTACATTGTACTCTTGATGACAGGTAGGTCTTAATCAATTCTAACGAGGTGCCTCCTATTCCATAGTATGGTAATTTAAGTAAGCCAACTTTATGATTGATACAGTCAAATGCCTTCTTTAGATCCAAGAACAATTCAACTATGAAACGTTTATCTGCTATGTTGTTTAATATTTCATCCTTCACGTGAAGCAAGGCCCCTTCTGTTCATACTGCTGGGCTGATATTGCATTTATTTTCTCAAGGATAGTAATTAAGCGCGTATCGATAGGATTTTCAGCAACTTTGCTAGAGACAGATAAAACATAGATAAGAGGATAATTCACGAATGAGTTTCGATAACCTCTTTTCTTAGAACATGCACTCGTGCTATTTTAAGATATCCGGAAAAATATGATTTGATAACGTAAATCCGAGCAGAGAAGTCGTTAGGTAACTTCAAAATTAACTCTGCTGTTGCGGTAGATGATGTAGGCGAAAAAAGATTGTCTTCGCGGATATATCGTTGAAATATAGTGATTTATTGTCCTCATCAACGCTTATACCCCCTTCACCAGTACACAGATTATGTTGATTAAATTTATTCGATAAGAAAATACCAAAGTACATCTTACCTGTGTCTTCCATCTAAAGCAGATATTGTTTGTTTGTTTTGCACATGAGGTTATTATATGCTTTCCGAATTCAGTTTGGGGTCCTTCTCTTAGAGATTACTTTGATACGTAGTCATCTTTCGCCCTGTTATGTCAGATGATAGCTTATTACGCGTTTGCTTGAAAACCTTAAGAATATTTATGTATGTGTACTTTATTGAATCAGCATAAACTTTATTCTTGCTATCCAATTCGTTTGTTTTTGCTATCGATTCTTTTTATCGATTCGCTTACCAATCCAAAGTTTCCTAGAATTTTTTAAATTTAACGTAGCTGACCAACGGAACACAGTATCACATACTCTTAAACATTTTTCTATCAGAATCATGTAGCTAATGTTAGGGTTATTTTCACTGTATACCGTCTGTCCGATCCTCTTCTTGCCTAAACTTCGAAAACGTGGTAGCGCATCGTCTGGAATTTTTTTCTATACCCGACTGCCGACGTTTTAGGTGGCACTGTCTTAATATTCGGAAGAAAAGCAAGTGATCACTCAAATCAGATACCATGACGCCAGAGTGCACATCAGAAGGCATGAGATCGGTGAAACACAGATCTATCGCAGTTGAACTGTCAGTAGTAAAATAATAATAATAATAATAATAATAATAATAACGTCTTTATTTCCATCAACGATGGAGGAGACTGCGGGTAAAAGTCGCTTGAAGGACAAGCAACTTGACAGAGGCCCGCAGCCACCTCTACAGTGCAGGCAGCGATAGCACACATGTTCAGAAAGAAAAGAAAAAAAATCATCATACAGAAAGTGCAATCAGCATACAAAAAATTCAAAAGAATTCAAAAATACAAAGAATTCAAAAAATACATAAATGCACAAAATACAAAAAAAATTTAAAAAAAAACCACACTTATTTACTATGGGAGTATGCACTGATGTAATGTTCGCGCAGTAAATCGTGTTGAGGTATTTCTTAATTCAATCTCTAACTTATTAAATGAGTTTAAAAGGGTCGGTAGTGTGTAAGATATTCTTTGCATAGAATAATTTGCCCGTGCAGTGACCACCTTCCACTGTTCTGCGTGACGAGTGCCATACGAGTGCGTGTTTTCAGCTAGATTAGATAGCTCACGAAAGAACCTTAAGTTTTCCTTTAATTCTCGTTTGAACGCGAGACATAACTTATAATTATAAAGGTTAAACACTCGGATTATATTTGCTTTCAAAAATAAATCTGAAGTATGGGAATTGTATGGTACATAGAAGTAGGAATACAATAGAAGTAGGAATACTGATAGTGTTACGACAACCATAGATAGACAGTACGTCAAGAATTATTCTCTTAGAAGAGGAATCGGACTGCATAGAGATATTGAAATCCCCGAATACTACCGCACGTTTTCTGTTCCCAAATACACCAGCATGTATGGTATCTATATGGGCAACAAAGTATCTACATTACCAGACGGTGGTCTGTACACCAATGACGATGTAATGCCATTCCCCTCTGTAGTCAAGAATTCATAATCAGTACGGAGGG